>MU191414.1:12739-35870 GCA_016904865.1 Pissodes strobi
AGTCAAGTTGTAATTTTGTTAAGAACCCACGGGAAAAACGTAACAATATATATATATATATCCCTTTTAAATTTTTAGGGATTCTACATGGCCATAAATGGTCCAACACGTGTTACATCAACCAGCAGCTCGTGTCTCGATCATATTTTTGTAAGAAATAGTTTAAAGACAAGTTCATCTCAGCCGACTTCATATATTCTTCAAAATGATACAAGTGATCACTACCCGATAAGGATTAATTTTTCGTGTAAAAATAGCCAAAACGAAAATAAGCGGTTATCTAAGATAATCTCAACGTTTAATAATGAAATATTTGAATATATAATTAAGGGAGAAAGCTGCAGAAACTGCAGCATTACATTTTATTCAGAATATTGATACATTTGTAGAAAGGGCTACAAGCCATAAAACAGTCTATTATACAGAGCATAAAAAACTAAAACCATGGATTACCACAGGTCTTGTTCTGGCGATTAAGAAACGCGATAAATAAAAAAAATATTCTTAAATAAAAGTAGTTTAGAAAACAAAAATAATTGCCTAAATTACAGAAATAATTTTATTATTAAAATAATGAAATAAATACACACAAACATAATTTAAAAAAAAATTATAGAATAATCTCAGATGCTGTTAATGAAAATAAGGAACACTCAGACAACTTGGAAATGAAAGATCATAATAATGAACCTTTTACGAACAAGATACAAATGGCCGAATATTGTAACCAATTTTTTATTAATGTAGGTAAAAGTATGGCTAGCAAAATAAAACGTTTCAAGATTACTTCTCAAATAAAGTTCAAATCATTAAGCTCTATGTTTTTGAAGCCTGTTGATAGGAGTGAAATTATTAAATACATAAACTCACTTAAAAACAACTCTTCGGCTGGTTATGATGGCGTTCAGACTGAAGTAATTAAACAATTTTATAACATGATTATCCCTCTAATACATATAATTAATCTAATATTTCAAACAGGAATTGTCACCGACTGCGTTAAAACATCCATAGTTTCCCCCATTTACAAAACCGGAGATAAAACTAAAATACAAATTACTGGCCAATTAGTGTCAACCAATTTTGCTAAAATATTTGAGAAATGCTTTAAGGAAAGATTAACTAATTTCCTTTCTATTAACATCATTCTGTCCAAAAACCAATTTGGATTTTGCAGTGGTATTAGTGCCTCTGATGCCATACTTAAAGTAATAAGAACCGTTACTAAACATCTTGATAAAGGTAAAAAATGTCTTGCTGCTTTCCTTGACCTGGCAAAGGCTTTGACACGGTGCCTCCTGACTTTCTTCTTGATGTCTTAGAAATCTATGGGGTCAGGGGTGCTGTGTTGAAGGTCTTTAGAAGCTATCTGCTGGGTCGAAAGCAAATGACTAAAGTTAATAATATATACAGTGATCCTTCGGCGGTTCTAATGGACATACCACAAGGCACGCTCTTAGGTCCCTTACTATTTTCAATTTACATAAACTCTTTAACAGATATGCTGTTGGATAATGGTGTCGTGATCTCCTATGCTGACGACACAGTCGTGGTTTTGGTAGGGGAAACATGGGAACAGGTATACAAAAAAACCACTATCGGATTGGATAAAATAAAAAATTCGCTTAACTCATTTAAAATGACTCTGAATGTTGACAAAACAAATTCCATATCTTTCTCGCTAACAGCAGCAAATCGTCCCAATTTTAATGCCATAAAGATAAATGGGATTGAAAATGGAATAAAAGAAGTACAATCTACTAAGTATTTAGGGGTAATAGTTGATCAACATCTGAAGTGGAAACAGCATATTTCTAGATTAACTAATAATCTTAGGAAATTAATTCGAAAATTTTATATGATTAGGGAAATCTTAAATGAACATCTTTTAATTTGTGTATACAAAGCCATAGTAGAATCTTTACTTAGATATGCTATAATAGTATGGAGAAATTCATATGAAAATGCTCTAAAACCCTTGACAACAATTCAAAACTATATTCTTAAAATTATTTTTAGAAAAAATAAAATGTTTCCAACAAGCCGACTTTATAATGAAAAGATTCTTGCTACAAGATCTCTGTTGGTCTTAAGTGTGTGTTTGTGTATATCAGAATCCCACAATGGCAGAATATGTTAATCACTCGTACACCACCAGGTCTAATGTTGAAAAAAACTTTAAAATTCTAAATAGTAGTACAAATTTAAATTTTAGATCTGTAGACTATCTTAGTGCTAAAATATTCAACATTCTACCGGTGGCAGTGAGAGCAACTGCAAATAAGCGGTTTTTTTCACCAGAAATGTGTAAATTTTATAGCTACCCATTTTGAAAGGTTTGCCACCTTATTCTGAATGTGTAAAGCGGTAATAAACAAGTGTCACTCACTAAGATTTACTTATAATTAATTTAAATTGTTAAATAATCGGAAACTCTACTGGTACATACAGAAATTTGGTTTTCTAGGTACCTACTTAAATGTGTTAGAATTGTTTTAATATAGGGATGTAAAACTGTCTGTAGAATCATTTATTGTAATATATTGAGTATTGAGTATAGAAAAGATAGGGATGGCAGAGGGGGAGGATTATCCTTACAATTGATTGCCTATGGCTCCACCAATGCTATAAATTTCTTACAAGATAGAGCCTCTTCAGCCCTAGCTCCCGGGTGTAAACAGCACTAGTGCTAGTTAAGTGACCCTCACGAAGCTGAAAAACCCAAATAACACTGGAAAACGGTCGACGTTTAGAGGATCAGAACTGTCCCCGTCGTCAAGAACGAACAAATCTAAAAATTAAAATGGTTAGTAAATGTAAATAACAGTAAAAAGCTATCGCAAAAATTGTCAAGTTTTGGATAGACTTTGACAAGATGACAATAATAATGTCATATCGTATAATTACTGGTTAGTGGTCTATTTAGGTAAGTGTAATAATGAGGTGATATTAAGTAATATATGATTCTTTTCTGAGATGTTACATATATCTACAATTTGGTGTTATGCGTTTAGGAAGAATTCAATGATTTTTGTTAAAAGGTTTACTTAATTTTTAAATGTCCCTTCTCAACTTCAGTTTTTAGCGAAGGTAACCATGTGCTGTTAAAACTAACAAAAGTTGAAGCAACACATACATCTTTATTTAATAAAATTTAAACACTTTCTTTAATCTTACGTTTTTTAGATGAAAAAATACTTGAAGCGTTCCTTTGTATTCTGTGATTGTTATCAAATACATGTTGACAAATATGTGATCTGTGGAATTGTGTATTTTTGATATAAGTTTGGTATTCTTTTATATGTTTTGATATTGGCCTACAGGTTTCTCCTATATAAAATTTATAGATAACATTTTTAGTAATTTCATTTTCATTGAGTGCTTTTGTTTTTGTTAGTTTGGATCTAAGAGTGTTTTCTGTTTTGAAAATAGTGCGAATGTTAAATTTTTTACCCATTCGTTTTATTTTGTTTGATAAACCAGGAATATATGGAATAAAGAGGTTCGTAATAGGTCTATTTTGATTTTGTCTAATAGTTGGTTGTTCCAAATCATTAAAGCATTTTTCAATTAAATCAATGGGATAGTTATTATTAATCAAAACATTGGTTAAAAATTCTTTTTCTATGTTGAAATTTTGATTATTACAAATTATTTTCATTCGATCATATAGACTTTTTATGACCCCCTTTTTGACCATTATTAGGTGATTTTATTTAAAATTTAAATAACTGTATGTGTAGGTTTTCTGTATATTTTTGTTTCGAAACTATTCAAGTCTTTTTTTTTGTTGGTGTTAATATGATTTAGAAAATCGTTAAGAAAATGTTCGTTATATGGATAAATTGAAAAAAGGTCATCTATATTGTTGATGATAAAGACTCCAACATAGAAAACTGGTTTTTGTCTAATAAGCTGAACCTTAATAATAATATTAATAATAATCTTTATTGATGATTGTTCATGCCTTAAGCATTTTCACAAGTCACATATCGATGGTATTTTTCCTAAAGGGCGAATGCGCCATTTTGATGTTTTGAAAAAATTAAGAAAAACTGTTTTGGTTTGATTCAATAACAGCAAACTAGTAAGTTATGTGTTTTGCACTTCAAATATTCATTACTAACCTTAAAATGACAAAAAAATACTAAAAACTTTAAATAGTCAATTAAAAAACGTATTTTTGTGGATATTCGCCCTTTCTCCAGATAAGCTTTGTAAAGAAATTACAATTCGCCCTACATTAGTCTTTTTACTGAAACATATCATTCATTCGCCCAAATCCTTTTAAACGGGTAGAAAATATGATACAAATAATAAAAATATTAAAAATATATTCCAACTCAAAATAAAAAATACAATACGTTTTTCTACTCGTCCATATTTTCATCCTCTTCGTCTGTTTCCATTAACCTATCCTCTACACTTGGTTTAAAAGCCATAGAAGAATACTCTGGGTGATAATTTGCTGGTATAGTTCCGTTTGTGCATAGTTTTCGTAAACCCATATATTTTTTAGCAGCTATCGGCAGTTTTATTTTGTAAGCTCTCTGGGGTGCATTATTACTATTTTTTGTATTTGCGGAGGAGCTTCTTCTAGCTTTATTTTCAGATTGGCAAATAATTTTCAATAATGGTGAGTCATCAGTAAAAGATGTGCTGCAAGTGAAATGATCCGGTGTGTCTTTGCTAAAAAACACCCTTCTTACCATTTTCATTTAAAGATTTGTACCACCCTCTGTTTTAAATAATTTTGGAAAATTATTGTCAGTAAATAACTTATAATCCAAAAAATCCTTTTGGGTCAATGTAAAAACCTCATATGGTCTAGGGTTATGTCTAGCGTTCCTTATAATAGTAGGCCATTCTGATGGGGCAAAAATAATTTTTTTCTTGTGTGCTTGTTCGATGGTGCCGTGTACCGAATCGACAGGCATGTATGAATGTCCTGGCAGAAGATAATTAATAGATATTTTTTCTAAATTTACTGCCGATTTAAGAAACCACTGAAGAAAACAAAGCATTTGATGGTTCTTATTTTGCCCTGCACAACTATCGCAATACAGGAGAATTTCTTTTATACCTCCAACCTCATCTATATGACTCAGATATTTTTGCATAATGCTACAAATTTCATTTGCCCCTCGTTTTCCATCACATTCTCCCCATAGATAGCAATAAACATTTCTTGAAACGCTTTCGTAAAACGTTAAATTATAAACAGCATATTTACTGGAAAATCCAAGAAGAAAGTTGTCGCCATTCGGAGTACCTAAGACTTTTTGAAGATCAAAACTTGTACATAAGACCTCAGGATTATCGTGCCCTTTCTTCTGATCTGTAATGAATGTTTCATTTGTTGATTTCTTTTCATTTAAATGTTTTTGATATTCATTTTGTTGTTCTTTTGTTATTTGTTCTTTATTTGTATTTTTGTAGTTCTCACATTTAAGACATTTGTCCTTTTTCGGTACATGAAAACCTATATTAAATTCCGTTTTAAATATTTTTTTAAAGACTTGAAGACTAACTTTACAATTTACTTTTTTCTCTGTTTGTAAATATTTCTCATAAATACGGTACACATTTGAAACATTATTAAAGTCGCTAGGTAGATATTTACGTGTAGTTTGTTTCCTACAGTAATGCGAAGGGATTGCTGGAAGTTTATTAATAAAAGATCTTACTATATTGACATTATCTACGGGGGTTTTATTTTTTGGGGTATGTTTTCCACGCTCGTCAATTTTTGAAATTTGTATATCACTTCTGTTAGCTTCAGTGTAACGAAGAAGTTTGTCAGTTACATCTAGCGTACTTATAAAAAATCTCATACACACTTTTCGTTTTACGTCGTTTCTTGGAAGGTAATAATCCCTTGTTAAGCATTTTCTATTTTCATCAGATTTTACTCTTCTTCTTCTAACCTCACGAATGTTGATGTGGTTAAGTAAAAAATCCCTTTGTCTTTGATGATTTATCGCCCAATATTCAGCAAACAAAAAATTTCTATCATAGTCGCTAAAATCATTACATTCATTGGGACATCCTTTTATGCATGGATTCGGCTTGACTTTTTTGTTGGGCTTAACTATGTTTTTATGTCCTATATAACTTTCACCTCTTACTTTTTTAAACTTACGAACTTCTTTTGGGTTTTCCTTTTTTTTCTTCTTGCTGCCATACGCTCTTGTTGAAACATCAGAATTGGAACTGTTCTCAGAATTTTCTGAAACATGGTCACTTTGCGAGTCGCTTTCTGTTTCTTTGTCAAACAATGAATCATAACTTGAAAAGTTACCATTTTGAGATGTGGAAGGAACCGGTAATATAATTTTTTCCTAAAAAATAAATAAAAATAGGTTAAGTAATGTAAGTTAAAAAGATTGTGCGTAAAGCCTTTACCATTAAATCAGTTGATTCCGCCAAATAAGTCTCTTCGTGTGAGTCTAGTATTACAATATTTCGCTAAAAAAATAAAATCAGCTAATGATATTAACTAGGTGTTTAAAAAAAATATACCTTCAAGTCTGATACAATAATATTATCCTGATTGTTGTTTCCGTTTTCTTCACTGTGCACAACATCTTCGCAAAAAATAATATCCATGTTCGGAATATCCAATAAAGTTTCGGCATTTTCAGACGGAAAATAGTCAGCATTAAAAGGTAGATTATTATCATCATTTTGAAGTAATTGTGCCTAAAATATTTCAAAATCACAGCCAAAGTTTACGTATAATATAAGTTGCCGCACTCTTCGCGGAACGTTTGATATTCGGAGATCAAAGGCGAGCCATCGAGCGAACGCTCGCCGCGATCGACAAAAAAGTCTGGCTTTAGCGGGGCTGAAATATATACAATTTCGATCGTTCGGCGCTGTATACATAAAAGTAAACTTTTTATTACAGGTTGGTGGGCCGGTTAAGTCCGACAAATGACCATATTATTCGAAACTAGTTTTAAAAACAATGATTGATCGTCGGGCTTAATCGGACACCCTGTATAAGCAGTATTTCAAAATTTGTATGCATGACTAATTTATTTTAACAATACTAGTAAGAAAACCTACTAACCTCATCATGTTGTATCACTGGAATTGATATAAGTTTGCTTATATTTGTGGGAATTCCACAGGAACTTATGCCATTTTCAACCTCCATATTCTCCACTACTTTTGATATATTGGCTGGCAATTTTATGTTGTTTAATATTCTAATATTGCTATTATCCGCCTCGCGGGCTAATTTCAATATTTTTTTCGTCCTATTAGACATAATTTTCACTTTTTGAAAGAAATCACTTTGACACGCGGCCGTTGCTTGAATGGAGTAAGTGAGGTTATAATTCCAATACAAAAATAATACACATTCGCCCTTTTGCCATTTAGTAGCATTGAATATTCGCCCTTTTTGATAGACTTCTGAAGCACGTTCGCCCCCAGTAAATTTAATTTTTTTGCTATAAATTCCTTATTTTCATCCTAACACGTTCATCCTTTTGTCAAAATGTCCGGAGAATCCGTATCTATAATTTAGTACATAAAACTTAAAATCGCAAATTTGGCGCGTTCGCCCTTTAGGAAAAATACCATCGATATAGTTTAAAAAAATGCAAATAATACAGTTACAATACAGACAACATTCAAATTATATATAATAAGTCACAGGTGAAATTCATATAAAAAAACACACAAATTACAGTAAACAAATACATCACAAAACACTACATCTGTGACAAAAAAAATTATACAAAGACCCAGAACATTAGTTTTTCGTTGAGAAATTTGGACCCGGTTGTGCGTGTCGATGCTGCAGACTGCAGTAAAGTTTCTCTGGAGCCAGGGCCTAAAAGGCTCTATCTTGTAAGAAATTTAAAGCATTGGTGGAGCCATAGGCAATCAATTGTAAGGTAATCATGAATCCTCCACAACAATATAGGTCATATCTACATCAGAGGGGGAGGAGTTGCAATGTATGTAAGTAGTAAACTAAGAATAAACCTTATTTATATACCAGCTTTTGATAGCAGAATTGACCAGCTATAGCTGAGTTTTACATATAATAAGCAATCCATAACGGTGGGAGTAGCTTATAGGCCACCCTCAGTGGCGTACACCGAGCTAAAATGCTCATATGACGTCATGCCGGAGGTCATTTGTACCTGTGATGTGGTTGTTTGTACAGGAGATTTTAATATAAATATCTTAATGTAAGATAAGAATAAGATAAGATTGTACATTTTTAAATTATATTTTTAATTGTTTTAATTTAACTCAAATAGTTGATAAGCCTACCAGAATTACACCATACAATGAAATGATCTCATTATTGTAAATAACATAAGTCTAGTCGTAGATCATGCCGGTGTTTCATCAGTGTGAGGGTGTTTTACCATGTGATAGATATAGATAGATAATTTATTGGCAATAATTACACAAAAGTGCTTTCACAAGTCAAAATACCTATAATAAAAGCAGGCCCTGTAAAGAAACCTACTTAAAATAATAAAAAAAACTTAAAATAATTTTATAACAACACTATTAAACATTTATAGTTACATAAGTCATCCTTTCAAGACAAAGACAAAAAAGGCAACACAAACAATCATTACAATTAACATATTATTAAAACTTGGGTACAAAAAAAAATCAATACACTAAACTATATCACTAAAATTATTACTGAGGTAATCTTCAAAATAATAAAATGATTTTGAAATTAAATATTGCTTTATTTTCCTTAGGAATTGACCCTCCTCAAGCTCTCTCATAACTGGGGGTAAAATATTAAAGCATATCACACAGTAATAGTCTGTGTCCCTTCTAGTTCGCGCAATTTGGGATGATGTTGTTTCTCGTTGATTAGGCATGCACCTCTCGTTGCGATGTAAAATGCTGCATATTTTGTTTGATGTAAGCTAGAAACCGGAAAATAAAAGCCGAAGGAAAAGTCAATATTCCAAGCTCTCTGAAGCAATGGCGACAGCACTCACGGTAGCCCAACCCACCATAGCAGGGATGCAGCTTAAAATGTTTTATTGCTTGAGCCGCGTAGCCCCAATTAAGAAGAGCATACAGCATGTTAGAGCCAAAGTAGCCATGATAAGTCGATACCAGCACCTCAAGCGATAGACTCTTGGCAAGATTCCTGATCAAATAGATTATTTTTGACAGTTTAGCACAGAGCCCGGCTACATGCTCTCCCCAAGTCAATCCAGAATCCAAAAAGACACCGAGAAACTTTACTGCAGCATCGACACGCACAACCGGGTCCAAATTTCTCAACGAAAAATTCATGTTCTGGGTCTTTGTATCATTAAGGTTCAGCCAGCTTATTACACAAAAATCAGTCTTCTATGTTGGAGTGTTTATCATGAACAATATTTTGTATGGGCTCGAAAGGATGGTAATTTATAAGATGGGTGGTGTCATCAGCGAAAAGAATTAGGTTATCTTGTGAGTTAGCAAGATCATTAATGTAGATTAAAAATAAAGTCGGACCCAATATAGAGCCCTGGGGTACTCCGTGTGTTATTAATTGTCTGTTCGATTTGTTGCCATTATGAGAAATAAATTGAATACAGATACAGATACGATTTCAATAAGAGGATGGATTCAGGGTGGAAATTATAAAAAGACAACTTTTGTAACAGAACGTTGTGCGATACACAGTCGAACGCTTTGGTTAGGTCAATGAAGGAAGCATAGGTGTCGAGGTCCCTTTCCAAACCGTTAAGACACATCCTCGGTAAGGTTGTCGACCGCAAGAGTAGTAGACCTTTTATTACGAAAACCATATTGGCCCTGAAAGAGAAAATTGTGGCCTTTCAATTAATTATTTATTTGGTCCTTCAGAATAGACTCGAAGATCTTCGAAAAAATAGGACGAAGTGATATCGGTCGGTAGTTGTTACAGTCGTCAAGTGAGCCCTTGTTCTTGAAGATAGGAATGACCTTGGCAACCTTCAGGAATGCCGGAAAGACAGCACTAGCTATGCACTGATTAATAATTAGTCCAGTCAATGGAGGTATTAAGAGGTTCTTTAAGGTTTTGAGAATTTTTGTATTAATCTCATAACAATCCTTACTCTTGCTGTTTTTTAACCCGACAGATTTTTTTTCTATCAATATTATTACTCGTGGATTGAAAAGAAAAAGGTTCTGTGCGAAAATTGCCAGTTAGGTAATCACTAAAATGTTTTTCGGTTGTTGGTAACTTATTAATGACCTTAGCGATTTTACAAAAAAATTATTGAAAGTCTGAGCATTAAGTATGTCGTACGATTTAAGTGGTGTTTTTTAATTTTTTTTTAAATTAGCTTCCACATGGCAGATTGTGGACAAACTGATGTTTGAATGTTTTGGTCATATGCTCTCTTTGCTATGGAAATTTCGATTCTGTACTGTTTCTTGTATTTTTTTTTATCATTCTTAAAAATCTTAAAGGCACCAATACAGGATTTTCCCTACCAATAAGGGTTAGCATATGCAGTCATTTCCGCATCTCCCTGAGCCTGGCATCGAACCAGGCAATGGGGACAGCCCCAACCTGGCAGTGACCATTCAGGATTTAACTGGAAAGGAAGACTCAGCCGCGCAAGTTATTGTATCAACAAGGATATCAAACTTGTCCCTCACACTAGTCGCATTGTCAGCAATGAATGCCGAGTCAATGGCCTCGACGGTATTATATAGCAATCCAATACAAACGGATCATGAGGCTGTTTTTTGTAAAATAGAATGTGATAAGTCAAAAACAAGAAGTTTTGCGGTAAGAAGCAGGCCAATTCTGAGGAATTTAGGAGTTGTTTGGAACAAATTGACTGGCATGACCTTTACATGACTTGATGTTAATTCTAAGGTACAAATGTTTAATGACTGATTGTTAGATTTATTTGATGTGTTTTGTCCTCTTAAACCAATGAAACTGGGAGACCCCAGACCATTGTGAATTTGAAAAAAATTATTGAAATGAAACCTAAAGCTTTTAAAAAGTATATATCTTTTAAAATACCAGCTAGCAGAGAATATTACATTGAACTAACTATGTAACTATGGCCTTGAAATCAGAAAATAGGGCATATTTTACCAGTGAAATAAATAAATGCAAAGGTTCAACTACAGAATTTTGGGAAAAAATATCAAATTGGAGAATTATTAACAATAAGCCTGTTGGAATTCCGCATAGCATCAAAGAACCAAATATTATTAGTAATCATTTCATAGGCAATGCGCCCCAGGTAAGAGTTGACCCAATGGTTGTAAATGACTTTCTCAGTGTATCAATCGGGAACTTACACAAACAAATAAAATCCGAAATAAATGCTAAAATCCATAAGTGGACATCCTATAAAAAAGTTTAGTAAAAAAATCTATTAATTAAATTCATTGTGGCCAAAACCTTGAAATAAAATGTCAAGAAATTCGAATTATTCGAGGCGCTCGGGAACGCGCGTTCGCTGGTCGTCACGTAGAAGAGCATAATCAGTTTGTGTTTGTTTTCTGAACGCCCTGTTCAGAACGGTGGTGGTTTGGTGGGTAGTTTCCTACATAGAATATGTGTAGGGAGAGACCCACACTAGCCTCCTTGTTGCCGGGAGGGTGCCGATAAAGCGGTTCCACCACCTTACCAAAAAAAAAAAGCCGCACGCAGTGCTTTGCGTGAATGGAGTAAATCGACAAAAATCATTACTCTTTTTGTACTCAACGGATTTAAACTAAATAATAACGGTTGAGTAGCTAATACACTAAGCTATATCTGGATTCAGTATAACACAAAACGGCAAAAAAAGTCGTAGTTAGGTTTTTTTCATCGCGCAATTTTATTTTTTATAATAAATTAACATAAAATACAAATAATAATAATAATAATAAATACATATAGGTAAAAATAATTCAATACATTTTGACATAGATTTAAAATAAAACTACTAACTTTAATTAATATAGAGCTTCAGAAAGAAGGTACCCAGTAAAATTTAAAGATCTTAAAATGGTTAAATAATATAATAAACATTCTTAGAAAAAGGAAAGGAAGTTCAAAATTGTAAAATTGCTACTCATTATGTAAATAAATGAAATTTATACTTAAAAAATTTATCATTCGATCCCTAAGCAAAAAAAACGTAACTTTTATTGTTGAAAAAAGCATAGAAAAAATGATTCGCTTTCCGAAAGGTCAGAACTGTCTGAACTTTGCAAGTCAAGTTCGCCAATATCTGAAGGCAAAATATATGAATACTGTTGCAAACAAAAAAGTCTATTTCCAAATATTCTGTGATATCATTTATGTTATCCGGTCGTGATTTGAAAGTTGTAGTCTTTCTGAAAGATGATATAAATGGATCTGAGGTAAGTAGTAGATTATTCGTAATGTCCTTATTTGAGCTTTTCTAGAAGTTTTTCTTGTGTGGTTCAGACGCACTTTTCGGACCTATTTATGCCTTGCTTCAAGTGCATCCTCGGCTAGTTGCCCTATGGGCAAATAAAAAGGTTGGATAATCTCAATTCCATGAACTAGAATCATATGGACACTGCAAGGCATATAGTACCAAGGATATAATTCAATGTAAAGATTCATCGTGTCCTTCAAAAGCCGTTGAAACTGCATCAACTTGATTTTTTCTCTTATAGACACAACTCTTAAAATTTTTGAAAATTTTAAAATAAATTCTTTGTTAATGCCGGTTATCGAGGAACTTAACTCTGGGTTTTTTTAAAAACCTTCTAGCCGTATTCCCATAATTCGTGGATCCATAGCCTGGTTTTGGTTTGTCAATAATTAATCCCATTTGAACTTTAAAATCCTTTTGAAGTTTTCGTTTTTGGTTTTCAACAAGTTTTTTCTTTCCAGGGTCCTTAACTTGCCAACACTTTATTGGCAATATATAACAAACATTCAAAACAACGGATCCATGAATAAAGGGAAGATAGGCCAAAGTTAAGATTTTCAATTTTTGTCGCTCTTTCGAAAACTTTATCTGTATTCATCTCCTTGGAAGACGAACCGCAAATAAAGCACGTTTGCGTTGAGTTTGTTCCTGATAAAGTATTGATACAGCTACCATCTAACATTGTAAAATGAAGAATATATTGCAGAAAAAACTGTATCTTTTTCTCCATCTTAGTTCAAATCACAAAATACAAACCAAAAACACTGTGACAGACAAAACTAAAAAATATTACAACCCACTAAACCTAAAAACTTAAAGCATAACGTGCTGTCTCTCTCTGCGAGTCGCAATAGAAGTGGCAGGTAGATGATCGGCCGATCCGCCGCGCCGACCGTTATGCTCTATGACGTCACGTATACTCGCACGCTTTTAATCGTGTTTAAATTGGCGAGGATTTAATGGCAACTTTAAAAATGTATAGAAACAAAACGGGTGATATTTAACACTTCAGATTTGGCGCACCTTCTTTTTTAGTGTAATGGAACAGATTATTGATATAAAAAAAAATGTGCAAGTTCCCTATTGACTGCGAACCCTTTACATTTGGGCTTGTAACTGAATGTGAAATGCTAAGAGTTTTGAACGGTATCAAAAGCAATGCAGTTTGTATCAACGAAATATCTATAAGAATGTTAAAAGCTTGCATTCCATATTGCCTAAAACCACTAGTAAACATTATGAATTCGTCGCTTACAGCTGGTATTGTGCCTGTTATTTGGAAGAAGGCCCTGATAACGCCTGTCCCTAAAGTGAACAATCTTACCATTGTCAGTGAGCTGAGGCCAATTAGTATTTTACCAACAGCATCTAAGTTGTTGGAAAAAATTTGTAAAAGCTAGATTATTTCTTGCCCAAATCAATTATACGAAAATATCATTCAGGCTTCAGGGCCAATTATAGCTGTGCAACTGCACTGTTAAAAATTACAACTGACATTGCAGTGTCTTTTGATAGGGGTTACTGTTGTCCAATGGTAGTAATAGACATGACTAAAGCTTTCGATACCATAAATACCGATCTGTTACTGTCAAAATGAACTTATTACAACATGACAGCAAACGGTTGGTTTGGCAGTTATCTTCGCGATAGGAAAGAGGTAGTTAGACTTACTGGTGATAATGGAGTTGTGGGGATGTCTGACTGGAGACCTGTGTGCCTCAGGACTCTGTCCTTGGGCCGCTTCTTTTCACGGTTTTCACGTCGGATTTAGTTCGGAAAATAGAACATTGCGGGTACCATATGTATGCAAATGATTTGCAGATTTATTTGCCGACACCTGCAGGGGACCTGCCTATCGCGTTGAAGTTTATTAGTAGTGACCTGGTGTGTATTTCTGTATGGGCAAATAAGAACTCTCTTTTTATTAATCCTGGTAAGACGCAGGCAATTCCTTTTTCAAGAAATGAAATAAGTATTAATACTTTTGACGACTTTAAAATTGCATAAAACTGCTATGCTTGGTCCTCAAATTGTTCGCTCCGCTTATAATAGAATGGGATCCAGTGACTTGCCTTTGCCTATTCCGAGATCAACTCTGGCGAAGCAGGCAGTAATTTATGAGAGCAGAAAGGTATATAATCATATTCTGGTTGAAATCAGAAGCATTCAAGATATTAAATTGTTTAGAAAGAAAATGAAAGTCCTGTTATTACCCAGACCATTCTATACATTGGAGGAATACCATGATGAAGTGTTGTCGCCTTGAGTATTGTTGAGAGTAAGTTCTTGGGTACCTATGCTTTTACTCTTTTATTGTTTGACTTCCTACTATACTGTGAGATTTTAACAAATTTTAGAATATTTTGTTTTTAGTCTTTATTTTTTTTTTGTTCTGTATGTTAATTTTAGTAATGGGTGACTTTGTTCTACCTATTGACTCGATATTTTTTAAAAATTAACTTATTGTGTATTTTTAGCTTTGTTAATAAGATCTACTTCTTGGACAATAAAGCACAGTTTTGAATTGAATTGAAAAATAAATAACACTGAGATAGAATGGGCAGGAGAGGTAAAAAACCTTGGGTTGTGTATGGACACCAGCCTACACTTTGATACCGATTTTAATAACATATGTCAGAAATTCTATTATAGGCTAAAACTATTCTATGGATACAGGAATATTTTACCGCAAAGTACAAAATTCAAAAAATACAAAATTCTTGTGTGCGTTTTACCAAAGATCCATCACATAGGGACCATGTTAGTCAGCATGTGAAGGAAGTTTATAGTTTGAATATGGCTCAGAGGTGATATGTGGGCATGGGCTGTTTGGTGCATAAATTGATAGATATCGACGAACCAACTTATTTATCGGAAATTTTGGTCCAAAGGGGAGACCCTCATTCAGTGAATATACGACACAAAAACACTATCTATTCCCCAGCACCGCACTGAATTTTTCAAGGCGTCTTTTCTGTATACCGCAGCTCATGTTTACAATAGCTTGTCTGATAACATTAAAGTACTCTGCGTTTAAGCATAAAGTAAAGGGATTTGTATAGGAGAGGCTTGTCCCATTGTGTTTTAATTTTTGTAATGAGTAGTTTCTCTAATCTAATTTAATTTAGTTTCTTGTTTATAAGCGGTGGTTATGAAAATACGCCTGGTGGTACTTTCCACCTTTGTATGTAGTAAATTTTAAGTGTTGATGTATACAATAAATATTATTTTATTTATTGATTATTAGGTGTATTTTGGGTCTTGGTCATAGAGATTCTTGTAGGCCTCATTTTTCTGACCTGAACATCATGACTGTCCCACCTATGTACTTTGTAGCACTGGTTATGTTGACTAGACGTGACCCTAGTTATTTTCAGCATAACTCTGATAATTATGGTGATGAAATGCATATAACTACGCGAAGCTGACATGAATTTTTTTTTAAATTTTTTTATGGCAGTGGCACACACACTAAAGGTAGATCCTATGGCGCTCGACGAGCGGTGTGTGTGCGAAGATGTTGATTGACACGGTTCTTGAATATTTGTAAGTTGTAATTAGTGGGAAACAGATGTCCTGGAAGTGAGTTCCACAGTGATGCAGTGCGCCAGACAAAGGAGTTCTGGTAAAGCGATGTTCTAGGTGTTTCTAGTTGTACGACGAACTGGTGCGCTCCTGCCGTCTGTCGGGACTGTCTGACAGGAGTTGCCAGGGGCGGGATTATGCGGGCCAAATCCTGGGAACATCTGCCGTGAAAGTATCTGTATAACAGAGACATCTCGGCCACATGTCTGCGATGTTCCAGACTATCCAGATTCCGGGTCAACTCCGGATCGCCGACGAGACGCACAGCCCTCTTCTGAATGGAATCCAGCAGCTTTAGGGTATGCTTTGGTGTGGCACCCCAGGTATGTGAGCAATATTCTAAGCACGGTCTTATTTGCGCTTTGTACAGCAAGAGCAACTGCTGCAGTGTATAGAGTTTTTTGTTGCGAAATAGCGCACCAAGCTTCTGGGAGGCTGATTTTGCGATGTTAGCAACATGGTCATGCCATGACATATTGCTGTTGACCGAGACACCCAGCAGCCCGATTGACGAGGATGAAGGAATGGTCGATCCTGCCATAATGATGTCAGGGCCCGCTGTATTGGCCCTCTTAGTAAACGTTGCTGCTTGGGTCTTTGCTGCATTGAACTGGACCAAATTTCGGTCGCCCCAAGTTTGAACTTTCTCCAGGTCTTGATTAATTGCTGTAATCTGCTCCTGTCTGCGGTGATGAGTCTCAGTCGCTGGTAAGGGTTTTTCTGATCTAAAGTGGGAGACATCTGCAAAACTGTAAACAGGATTATTCGTTTCGATCAGCAGGTCATTAATATAGATGAGGAACAGAGTTGGTGAAAGTATTGCGCCCTGAGGCACGCCCGCGTTGATGGTGAATGTGTCCGAGATGTGTCCATCGACTACAACGTGTAGGGATCGGTTCTTAAGGAAACTGGCCAGCCAGCTGCAGAGTGAGGCGGGCAGTCCCAAGGACGGCAGTTTGTTGAGCAGGAGAATTGAATATTACTGCCCATGTCTCGGCATTTTATGAGAGAGGCTCTTAATATATGGCCATTAAGGCCTATCGGTCACTACCCAATGATATTAAATCTATTATTAGTCCAGTAACGGGGTAATTTAACCTCGAAGCAAAGTTTTCGACCTCCTGCACCCTTGGCGCAACCAACTGTAACCATAGAACCTCAAAATGTTTGCACTTTTTCCGGATTTTCAGCTATAACACCTTTTCTATGTCCTAGCCAAAAATATCCAATATTCAATTTGAAAAAGGGAATAAAAAGCCAAACAACTTTCATATAAAAAGTTTTTTCCTAAATTGAAAACTAAGCGAGCTACAGTTTGTCAAAAATCTGAAACATTTTTCATTTTTTACTTTAAGTTGGATATAAACCAACTTAGTAAAGTAAATGACTTGGAGTATCTGCATATATGAATATATTAGGTATTTTGTATATTTAATTGATATGCCTGCATTTTTTTGTACCTAGATACGCATGGGAGTTTTTGCCAGCCCAAATATTATGATTGTTGTGAAAATTTCTGATAGCGTTTCTGGAGAAATTAGCTTCATCTGTAAACATTATTTATTTCCTGGTCAAACAAGGGATTATGCGCAATTTTGTCCAGAAACCAATGACAAAAATTAATTTTCAAAAGGAAGTCTCGGGGAAGCAACGCGTGGACCCGTTAAATATGATACGGGTATAACAGAAAATCGTGCAGAATTTTTCAAACTAGAACGTGCGAGAGATTAAAATTATTTTCAATTTTTCTAGTGCCAAGTTCAGGATTTTCATCAATCGAATTTAAAACTACTTCTTCAATTTCTGGATTTCTTACAGTCCGATGGGCTTCTTTTAATTGATTATTTAGCTTCAAAGTAATTGTTTCAGTCAACCTTCTATGTACATTTGCAAATGTTCGCCTATCTAGTATGACTCTATTAGGAGAGCGCTCTTGATACAATCGCCTGCTTCCGGAGATCTGACATCAGCCAAACAATACATGTAACGCGTGTCTGCCAACACCTCATTAGAAAACTCAACCAGTCCTTTAAAACAATGTTCAGATATTTTAAACACCAATTTAATAAGACTCGAAGCCCTGAATTTAAAAACTGAACTACCAAAGTAAATGACAACAGAATTAATAATTCTTACAGTCACAGCCTACTTATAAGACAATGATAAGTAATAATTATTTTTTAATGAAGTAATAGCAAAGTGTACTGAATAAAATATAAGTTCCCGCGCTCTCGAAGCACGCAAAACCGGCTAGACCCCTCCCCCTCGTCCCGCTCGAGGAATCAGTATCCCCGATGCATACGCATACGCAGTTGTTGAGTGAGGCAACTTATATTTATTCTGTAAACTTTGGTAATAGGTAAAATTTCTACTGAAAAACTACCAAAATACTAAGTAGTACGCAAACTCTAAAGTGTATTTTTGAAATCTTATTCATTTATGAGCAGGTTGGATCTATTGAATTGTTTTAGTACGACGCACGGTTTTCGCCTAAAAAAAATAAATTTCTCTGCATGCTCATAACAATATCGTTAATATGACAGTATCACCAATAATCACCATGCAGAGAAATACTTTTTATTTTTTAGGCGAAAACCGTGCGTCCGTCGTACTGAAAAGATTCAATAGATCAAATCTGCTCATAAATGAATAAGGATTTAAAAAATAAACTTTAGAGTTTGCGTACCACTTCGAATTTTGGAAGTTTTACAGTAGAAAATTTGAAAAACCTATTCATTAAAAAATAATTATTACTTATCATTGTCTTATAAGTAGGCTGTGACTGTAAGAATTATTAATTCTGTTGTCATTTACTTTGACAGTTCAGTTTTTAAATTCATGTCTTCGCGTCTTATTAATTTGATATTTAAAATATCTGAGCATTGCTAATTTGAAAAGGAATGGTTCAGTTTACTAATGAGGAGTAGGCAGACATGCATTACAGCTATGGTTTGGCTGATGGTAGATCGCCGGAAGCTAGGCGATTGTATCAATCCTAACAGCAGATAGGCGGACATTTGCAAATATACATAGAAGGTTGACCGAAGCAGGTTTAAAAGCAGTTTTAAATTCGATTGATGAAAATCCTGAACTTAGTACTAGAAAAACTGGAAATAATTTGATTTTCTCGCACGTTTTGTTTGGAAAATTCTGCACGATTTTCTGTAATACCCGTATCATATTTAGCGGGTCCAAGCGTTACTTCCCAGAGACTTTCCTTTGGGAGCTAATTTTTGACATTGTTTTCTGAACAAAATTGCTTATAATCCCTTGTTCGACCATGAAATAATGTTAATTGTTAATTTATTCAATCAAATAGGAAATCCTAATATATATTTACCATACTAAATAACTGTAATAAATAATAAATAAATATGAGCATATGTTTTTTTCTTAAATCACTATTAAAATTAACATATCGCTATTAACATTAACAGATTATACTTAATTTGCCAAAATCAACATCAAATAGCCAAATCTAGACGAATTTACAGTTTAAAATTTTCACATTTATGATTTAAAATTTTTGCAATCACATATAAAATCTTTACAATTAATTAGAAATTAAAGAGAATAATCCGAGCCGTTGTTTATTTATAATAATTTATTTATTTATTTATTCATTCACAATTTGGTTATATATATAACATATGGTTCGTCATGGTAAAAAAAGAAATGAAATAAAACTAAACACTAAAAAACTAACAGACACACAAGTTAAAATTGTTACAATCAAAAGTAAAATAAAATAACCATGGCCTGTATTTTCATTCATTCATCCTACTACACAGTCCTTCACCATTCATTCATCCATCCATTCTTTACTAATTTACCTCAGCAATATCTAAGGGAGTACAGAGATTTATTTAACAAAAGCTTTTTTAGATTAGACCTAAACAAAGTCAGGTTGTTTATAATCCTTATAAATGTCGGTAAATGGTTAAAAATCTTAAGAGGCATAATGAGACTGCTACCTGCTGTAAACGTAAGTCTGTGCACAGGCTGCCTCAAGAAGTCACCATTCCTCAAAGAGTAATCACCCACCACATCATCAGAGGTCTGAAACACCCGTTTATTCTTCCTAACATACAAGGCACACTGCAGTATGTACACTGAAACAACCGTTAGAAGTCCCAGCTCCCCAAACAGCTGGCGATACGAATGCCTACGTCACTTGAAAGTAATTGTTCTTATTTTTTTTTTTGCAATACCAGTATGTCGCTCACCCGTACCGCATTGCCCCAAACAACCACACCGTAAGTAAGAGCCGAGCCCACATATGCATGGTAGTACGAAATCAAAACACTCCTCTGAACCTTGTGTCTCAATTGCCAAATCACATACTGACTCAGGGCAAGCTTCGTCAAGACTTCATCAATGTGAGGCCCCCATGAGAGCTGTGAGAACAGTTATACCAAGAAATTTAACAGTGTAATTCTGTGTTATCATGCCATCCTTAGTTCTGACATACAAGCTATAATCTAGCCTCCGAGGTGAAAAAAGCAACATGTCTGTTTTTGACGTATTAAGAAGGAGCCTATTTACTGCACTGAAATGCTCCACCTGCCCAACACACTCGCGGGAACGGACAGTCGGGAAGGGAATATCCCGAGCCACAGTGATGGCTGTCATATCATCAGCATATAATGTAATTTTACTGCCCTGCACAGCAGCCCCAACATCGTTGATGAAAACAATGAACAATAGGGGCCCCAGAACACTGCCCTGTGGTCCCCAGCCTCCAACGCTCCCGATCCCGATGAGCAAGGCCGCCCCCCAGCATGCAGCACCACCCTCTGAGACCGATTGTCCAGGTATGAAGAGATCCAGTCCCAAGGCCGACCCCTCACTCCATAGGCATACAGCTTCTCTCTCAAAATCCCGTGGTTCACCATTTCAAAAGCACTGCTGTAATTAAAAAAAATTCCTGCCACCCGTTCCCCGTCATCCAGAGACCTGATGACAAGATTAACATCCCTCAGGATGGCATCCTGAGTAGACAAACCCCCACGAAAACCAAACTGATCTCTCGCTAGAATCCTATTCCTATTTAAGAATCGTAGAAGCCTGTCAAAAAGGCCTTTTCATAGATCTTAGAAAAAGCTGGAAGAACAGAAATCGCACTATAGTTCTCAATTTTTTTTTGGATCCAACTTCTTATGTATGGGCTTAACAAGCGATGTTTTCAGGCTACTCGGAAAATTCCCTCTGCGGGATGACTAAGAAATGAGGCTAGACTAGACATTAACAAGAAATTACAGTATGGGCGTAATTTCATCAACAACTTTACCTAACAAAGAGCAAGGGACATCTTCGGACCCTCTAGCATTCTTCTTTGAAACCTTCCAAATAATTTGCCTTATCTCCACTTGATCTGTAGGAACAAGAAACATTGAGAAGAAGAAATGATTTAATTGTAAAGCGGACCTAACATTGTCCTTGAACTTATCAGTCTCTGTCCGGACAGAATCAAGAAAGAAGCTATTGAATGCATCTGCTGCTGACTGTGGTTCATCAAAAATATTACCATGGTGATCCGTAAAACTTTTTGGGTAGCTACTCTTCCTATCCAAACATACCTCATTTTTTATAAGAGCATGCACATTTACTTTTATTGGTTGAATTGAAATACTGAGCATCATAAAAAATTTTTTACATGTTCTTATGTCTTTTTTATGTTGTTTTTGTAAAGCTTTATACCTGTCTTTCATCACTGGATCATTACATATCTGAGTCTGCCTGAAGAAATCTCTAAGCATACTACCCTGTTTCACAATGTCATCATCCATCCACACTCTATCCCTACTGCCATTTGCACTCTGACACTTACGTATTTCCAATGGAAAAGCCCTCTCCATGTGCTCTAAAAATCTAGCCGCAAAAAGGTCAAATGCCTCAGACGCACTATCAGCCCGTGCCAGATAGGACCAGTCCTCACCCCCCGACAAGCCCCCTGAAAGCAATCACATTTGCCTCCTTCCTGAAATTACGGATATGCTTGATATTGTCCACGTTACCTTCATTAAGAGGATTGTTCAGTGACTATTATATTGGGAACACGGTATATAAAGCTACGGGAAAATGGCTCCGTTAAATTCATTGAAAATTTGGGAATATCTTAGAAATATAATACTTTTCATCGCTGCGTCGTTAAAATTTTCGAAAATTTCATTTTTTTTTTTAAATTTTAGAAAAAAAAAATATTTGTGTAAAAAATCTTCCTCTACCGCCCGTGAACGCAAGAATATTTCGAGCTGCGACCTGTCCAGCTGTGACATCATGTTACTTGGCCAATTTTAGCAGTAAACAATCAGAACAGCGTCGGCTTTAGTACGTGTTCTGGATTGTGTGCAAGTTTATTTTAAAGACTATTTTATAAGCATTTGTCTCAACTTTATTACGGTGATTGTTAATTTTTGAATAAGCAGGTAAGAAAAAAGGTATATTAGTTTTGTTTTGTCTCATATTTTTTGGGTCTAGACAAATCGGTAAATTTTTTGAACAGATCATTTTAGCATGCATAAAGTTTAACATAATCTTCTTTAAAAAATATTGCTTTGATCGTATGATTTTGTTAGGTTAGGTATCTCTGGTTAGATTTACACATTTATGTTTTATTTTATTAACTATCGTGACATGTGAGGTTTGGGATTGATTATACAATGTCGCCGTGCTAGGCTTCTAACTTTTTTTCTGTTACATAGGTAGATAGTTTTTTTTAGGTTTTTGATGTAAAACTTCTTTAGCGAGGGTAAAGTCAGAAAAAAAATGCTTATCAAAGTGAAACTTTAATTAAGCATGTTCCAGTATAGCTAGAGGGTTGAAATTTTCAGGACATGTAGCCGGGGTAAAATGAGGATCCTGGACGAAAACTGGTCTCCGTACCACCCTCCGTTCGGTCAGGAGAGGGGGTGGGATAAGAAAAGCTAAAATACTTAATTTCGGGAGAACGGGAAGAGCCACTTTTAACCGTATGGGAGAGACCGGGGCTCTAATTTAATGGGGGATTTTCGGTAAAAAATGTGTTTTGCCGATATCTCTGCAACGGAGCCTCGGATCGAAAATCTGACAAGCGATCATCAGTCGGAGGGGGGGGGGACCACATCTCCCTGCATATCCAAAAATTTTTAAAAAATGGGAAAAAAAATGAAAAA
>MU191415.1:5357-35867 GCA_016904865.1 Pissodes strobi
ATATATATATATATATATATGTATATATATATATATATTTGCAAAGAGGGTTTACTTCAATGACGTACAGAAAATCGCTTGTCTGGCCTTCTACGCCTCGTAAGAAGCCCTCAGCATTTGAAGATCTAGGGAAACTTCAGTCGGCGGAATGCTGGCTAGGGGTTTTTTTCCCTTAGCGAAGACCGCCCGACGGCATTCGATCAGGCTTTCGTACTGCTTAACACTGTAAATTGTATTTAAAAAAATAATAGAGCTGAATTGCGGTAAAGCCGCGGTGATACGTTTATTAGTATCTGTAAGATACGGATATGGATGCTCATGAGTCGTGCATGGCCATGACGAATCGCTATATACCAGGCTTTGCATCCTCTACCTCTTCCTGCATCAGCATCTCTAGGAAAGGGTCGATTTTAGGGTGCAGACTTAAGACATTCCAGGCTGCCCTCTTTCCAATCTTGTAGAAAAACGACACATTGTCATTGTCATCACTAAACTTGTTCAAGTGCAACGTCACGTGCCTTAGCTAACTGCTCTGATCTCTTGCCTAAACTTGAGATATTTTGTAAGTCTTTGTCCGATAGTTGTTGTGGTACCATACGCCGAGCCTACCCTGTCAACCCAGGAGTGCGATTAAAATTTTACTCTCTAGTTTCTTGTCATTAGCTGATTACACCTCTTCGAACTTGACGGATGGCTCAACATTTTCTTGACAATCAATCTGCATGTCTCTCTGACTTCTACCGTGCTTGGCAGAATCGCAAGCTGCGTAACAGCTCTTGTGTCATTTTGGGTTATTGGTTCTTAAATTATGCTCAATGCTAAGGCCCGCATCTAAAGTATCCACGTTGGCATTATGAGGTACATTTCCTGGTTTCTGGAAAGCTTTGAGATTTCTACCCAGAGTAGCGATTCCTTAATCCATCTTTGTTCGTTTATTTAGTGATAGATCGATGAGGTCTTCCCCCTGATGAGATTTCTGACACAGTACACAGAGAGACCAGTCAATAAAGTCTCTACTTCACTTTCTATTATACAGCTCTTCAACAAAATACATTTAAATCTGTGACTCGACAAGAATTGTTGGAGTTTGATTAAGGGTCCAAGTTTACAATAGGTCAGCTTAGTACTACAAAATCGTTTTTATTGGTTTCTGCGCTTAGAGAGTAGGCAACCGCCTGGTCCAGTTACGTTCCAGAATACCACCCGTAATCTTTGTGAGTGATAATTACCCCTAGAAACGGTCGAGTGTAGCGATTTACTCAAATTTACCCCTGGCAGGAATGCAACCCACGATACTGTTGCCCCCCCCCCCCCCCCCCCGTGGTAGCAAATTTGGTTCTACTTCTTAAAAGTTAGGTATGAGTTACTTTGGGTTACCATTATGCCAAATCTCAATGCTCTACTCAAATATGCAAGGTTGGTACTAACCCGAATTTTTTGCAAAGTTTAATGATTTATAATATGTTTCTTTTTAAGCCGATTTGTATCAGTTTTTATAGATTTGTAGATAATTTTATTAACAACTTCTCTTTGCAGAAGTGATAATATACAGCAGCAAAATTATTTATGTTTTTGTACTATGTTTTGAACACCCTGTAGATGATTGATATCATTTAGTTCCATTCTTATTTTTTGCGGCAAAGTTTCAAGTATTCCAAGTAAACAGGTTCTTGAGTTATGGGAACATCGCCATTTTTTAAAGACATATTCAATTTTTTAATAAAATACCAAAGCCAAAGTTTTCTTTATTTAAGCTTTATCAAAATATGAAGGATATAACAGCCTCTGCAGTAGTAGTGAGTAAGCTGGCAAAATTATTTGTCAGGCAGTGATAAGATAACTTGTAGATGTCATCATGGTTCTAAGTACTAAAGACACAAGAATTGGTTGCCTTAAGAGAGGATGGGCATAATAAAAGTTACGTGGCTCGAAAATTGGGTTTACCCCGATCTACGATCCAAGATACCTAAAATAGGAACATAGACAGAGGCATTATTAACAGACGATATAGGGCTGGAAGAGAGGACATAAACAATCGCAGCTAAGGACCGTTACCGTGTTCTTCTGGTGAGGTTCCTAATGGATTGCAAAGCAACCTCTTTTTTTTAAATGGCGTACGGGAAGTGAGACTAAATAATGATATTGATGGAAAAAGGTTGAATAAAGCTCGTTCCCGTATCTCATCAAAGACCACTCGACTGCTTTCACGACTATGGCGAGACTAACTAGAATTAGCAAGGTTACATGTAAATTGAATTGTGGAGCAGTAGAGTAAAGTTCTGTTCACAGACGAGTTAAGGGTTTGACCTTTAGCGTCAGATAGTCGACTACAAGTGTACAGAAGATCGAACGAGAGATTTGTTGATTGCATTATACCAGAGCGCATACCTTGGTGGTATTTGTTGTGTAGCGCGGCTTGATCTCATAATTTTGGAAAATGATCCTGTATATTCTTACAGGTTTATTGAAAAAAATGTTAAATAATATTTTATTCCGTTCGGTATTTTAAGTGGAGACGATTTCATATTAATGCACTATAATGCAGAGTCCAATATTACACAGGTGGTTACACTTTACCTTGATGAAGTTGGTACCTACCTATTAGGAGACTGGATTCACTTACTTGTAGCTCGGATATAAACCTCATCAAGCATACTGGTATCAGCTAAAAAGAGCTCTCATCCGTCTTTCTATGCAACCGAGCACCCTTCAAGAGCTAACGACCTCACTTACCAAAGAATATTCCCTAAGAGCAGATAATTCATCTTATCCATTTGTTTCGAAGAAAACTTGCTGTCATTACAGGTAGGGGGAGACACACGCGCTATTGAGAAATGTCCAATTTTTATTATTTCATGTATTGGTAATTTTTAAAAACAAAAAAATCACAATTTTCAAATTTTATTTAATAAATGCAATATCTTCTTTAGTAATGGAGATATCGAGATAATTCAAAATCCTACAAAATAAAAAAGTTATAAAGCCACACATTTTGCTAAAATTTCAGGGCGGCATTTTTACGGGAGAGTATATGACTTACGCAATTGCAGGAAGTAATGGAAACTGTTCGTCGCTTTTATATGCTCAAGGATTTTCAAAAGGTTGACAACTTGAAAAAACTATACAAATTTGAGAAAAAACAACTGGAACCAAAACACTATTAAATGAATATATTCAGCTAAACATTAGATTGGCGAGTATGGCAATTCCAAAAATGCAGAAAAAGTAGTTCTAATCCGAAATTTACAAAATCTTCGGTAAGTAATTGTTTATCGGCCAAAAATATCCATACATTCTATAAAGAATGAGCCGAAAATTATTTTGATTGAAGAATATTATTTAAGAATATTATTTTTTCAATGGAATCAAAATACTGCGGCTGAAGATAAAGATGTATTATCAGTTTGCAATATTGCCGACTAACTGACATTTTATAGGAATGGATTTGACATTAGGCATATTTGCACTTTTATGACATTCGAAACCATTGTAAATAAAAATTTGCAACATCACTGGAGCATACATAGCTTTGTTGGACTTATCATATGCCGTAACTGAAAACAATAGCCATATCAAATATGTTTATCTTTTATTTTTTATTCTAACGTCGGACTGAGGAGCCAGTTAGAGGTGTGTCGTTATTTCTTTAACGTTATTTTGGAACGTTAAATTTTGGTAACGGAACGAAACGTTGCCCGTTTCATGAGGAACGAGTTACTTTTGGAACGGCATCGTCATCCGCAGGGCGATCGTGCGTGATTCGGGATTACTGATTACTACGCCACGTTACGCGGAACGAGGATGAACGAATGTCACCGGTTACATTCTCATTCTTCATTACGCGTTCCGTACGTTCAGCGTTGCACACCGATGATGCTTGGTTTTGACTTTTCGTTCGTTCTCGTTCCAGTTACTGCTGCAGTGCTGCACAGTCAACGAGTAAACATGAACAAGTACGTTTAGTATGTAATCACATTCACCTAACTAAGTGTGATATTATACTATAGAAACATTTATTTTATTAAGAAACAAATCCCCAGACGAACAAGTTTAATTTTAGACGTCACACAAAACAATGTAAATAAATTAAAATAAATTCTGTAAATATAAAATAACAAAATACAAAACTTTCTTCATTTAAACTGAACTAAAGTAAAACGAAACACTGCATGTTATAACGAAAAAGTAAGCAAATTTTAATTTTATTCTCTCATCTACTTATTTGTTTATTACAGTGGTTTGACCTTATTCCCATTTAATTTACTTCGCCGATCCGGTGATGTGTGATCAAAAACACTACTAAAAATAAAAAAATAAATAATTGCAGTATTGTAGATCGTAAGATCTGCACGACGCGAGATTTTTGTTTTTGTGCCCTAATGTTAACAAAGGTAGACCGCTTTTTGCCGGTTCCACTTTGACGTTGCACCGGTTGCTGCCGCGCTGGTCGGCATTATGCATGCATTACATGATTATATGTGCGGAACAAAAATAACGTTCCAAAATATAACGTTATTTTAGAACGTTATTTTTTTGGAACGGTAACGAAAGGAACGTTCCAAGCGAGGAACCGTTTTTCCCACCTCTAGAGCCAGTATGCCATCTAACTCACCTGACCTAACCTCCATTGATTTTTTCTTGCGGGACACCAGCCGTCTTGAGGATGGTTACTCCACCAATAACAAGGACGGAATGAGTTCAATCATAATTTTGTAAACCTGTAGTGCGTTGTAGCCGGCGCCATCTATCCGTAACCTGCTAAATTTATCGGAGATAGCCAGTACTATACTATAGTAATTATTGGCTACTACTTGACCTGTGTATGTCAGCCATACTGACGAGCCGTTATACGAAACGCGTCTATGGATGGGTCGGCAGGTGAACAAGAACGGAAAATACAGAAGGTACAAACTTCCTGATACATTTGTCTAGGTTCACCTGACATACACTGATCAAGTAGTAGCCGATAATTACTATAGTATAGTACTGTCTATCTCCGATAAACTTAGCAGGTTAGGGATAGATGGTGCCGGCTACAACACACTACAGGTTTGAAGATGTCTATAGATGACGCTCGAGTAGTTCGTACGTTGTTCACAGCTCTAGTAAATTTTGCAAATAAGTTGTAATATGTGTGGCTTTTAAATTATTTTCAGTTTATAATCGTATAGTGTCTCTGTTTGGCGGTCGATGTGGGTTAGAATTGCAGTTTTTTGGGCCATCAATAAAGTATTGAAACCAAAGTTCAGGTTTGTGTGTCAATTGTAAGACATTAAAAATGGTGCTTTCCGATAAGGATGTAGAAAAGATTCGTTTAATGATCGTTACAACGTTCAAGGATCTGCTTTCCAGGGAGATAGAAGAAATTATTGCCAAACAAGTTTCTCAAAGGGTGTCCAAGGAGTGTTCATATCTGAATCAGTCAGTTAAAGAAATCAGTGCAGAAACTCAGGACTTTAGGGCAAGAAACAAGGAAATGTCTACCATTTTGGAAGCGCAGGAGCAGAACGCACGATCATTGAATTTGCGCATATTCGGCGTCGAGAGTAGCGAAAACGAAGATGTACGTAAAATGGTTTTAGGCTTGTTTAACCAAAAAATGAAGTGTGGAATCAAAGACTCAGACATTAAAAAGTGTTCTCGAGTGCCTGCAAAAAACCATCCGGTAAGCCACCGGCGATTCTAGTACAGTTTTTTTCCGACACGGCAGTACTCGCAAATCGCAAACAACTTTCAGCGCAAGGCATCGCGATAAAGGAGGACCTAACGAAACATAGGCTAGATCTTTTACAAAAAGCCGTAAACAAATATTCAAGTAAAAATGCCTGGGTTTTACGGGGTAATGTATATGTTAAAGTCGACGATAAAATTCACCGGGCTAGTGATTTAAGTGAACTGGACAATATTAACAATTAGTCCTACTAGTTCAAATCCATTGGGTAGATGCTTTGTTATTGTATTTATAATTCTATTAAATTATTGGAAGTGTATATATTTGGGATGAGAAAAATTTTCTATTATTACTACATTTATGTATAATAAAACATAACATTTTTATTTACTTTTGAATTTGTTAGGCGACTGATGTTTATTTTTCTTTTGGCTCAGCATTTGTTGATGAATGAAGCTTTCTGTTCCTATATGCAAGCATTATAATGGGTTTATACAAAATTATTACTTATTTGGATAAACGCTAGTTATAAGATAAGATAGTATTTGTTGTACTGGAACATATTTTTGGTTTTTATGAGAGAAGGATTGAGGGTAGCCTTGAATGTGTTTTAGCTCTTTTTCTAAAGGGTGTGGTTTTTTTAATTTAGTTTCGCCACATTAACTTTAATACTTATATATCTTTAATTATAAATTACACTTTTTTAATTTTCTAAGGTTTATATAAATATATATTGGTTGCTTGTCCAATGGGGATTGGTTTGACACAGTTCTAATTAGCTGTTGATCTTGAATTATTGTTTTATGTTGAACTGTCACACTGTACTGTACTGTATTTTTATTTCTGCTGTGAGATAGGTTGAACCTAACATTCATTTACTTAATATGCTTACTTAAGATTAAATTTAGAAAACTGGCATGTCAGGGTGGTCACCGGAGTAGGCGCGGGCGGGGTGTTGAGTGTTACCGGATCGATGGAGGATGATATGATTGGAAGGGGTAATGACCAGCACAATTTGAATTTAGCTAATAATTTCAAAACTATAAAAACATTTTCAATTGCTCATTTAAATGTTCGATCCTAAAAAGTGGCTTTGACGAGTTCGTAAACTACATGGCGGATTACGATTTTGATATTTTGTGTTTGTCCGAAACATGGTTATCCTCTAAGGATGATGGATGTGTGCTTGAGATGCCTGGGTATAATTTGGTTAGGAAGGATAGAGAGGCCCGAGAAGGTGGAGTGGGGTTTTATATTAAAAAATATATATTGTATTTGTATTTGTACACGTGAGTGGGTCCAAATAGGACCCTCCACTGCGACCCTTGGTCTATTGTGGCTCACATCTGTGTTTCCACTATGCCAGAGGCTCGATTCTTTTCAAGAAATCGAACAGCTTTCTGGGGTGGATAGTTTTCAAATCTGCAAGTGTGATTTGAGTATTTCCAAAGACTGTTTGTCTGGTTCTTTCCATTGCTGGACAGTGGCATATAACATGCTCCATTGTTTCTTCGTCCTCCAAGCACAAGCGGCATTCCGTTTCTTCGGAGAGCCCTATCTTGTTCATGTGGCTTCTTAGCTGACAGTGGCCAGTGTACATGCCAACTACAGCCTGTACCTGCTGCCGGCCAAGTTGAAGAAGCTGTCCGGTTCTCATTCCTGATGGCAGATTCACCGCCAACTTTGAATGAGTTAGGCCTGGTAACTCTCTCCAATTAGCTACAAATTGATTTTGTGTCCACCTGGAGAGGGCTTCTTTAGCTGTGTTATAAGCTATTCCCAGTACTGGTTCTGGTCCTATGAAGGCCGTTGCGGCCGCCTGCTTTGCAAGAGCATCAGCTTTTTCGTTTCCTTCATATCCTGTATGTCCAGGTATCCAGATCAATGTAAGTTTGTTCTCTCTCCCTAGTTTGGTGAGTAGTTCCTGGCAGTTCCATACTGTCTTGGATGAACAACGGCTAGAATCAAGAGCTTTTAGAGCTGCTTGACTGTCCGAGAAAATTTTGATTGACTTGCCTTTCCAGTTTCTATCGATGAGCCACTGTGCAGTCATATCAATGGCCTTAACTTCAGCCTGAAAAATGGTTGCATGTTTGCCTAGGGAACATTTAAGCTCAACCTTACCATTTTTGTTCCATGCAGCAGCTCCCGTACCATCATTGGTCTTGGAGCCGTCAGTGAACCAACTATTTTCTGTTCTTCTCAGATTTTCAGAGTCCTTCGCCCATTCGTTCCTCTCTGGTAGGAGGACGTCATAGGCATGGTAATAGGTGGTTTTGGTAGGCATAACATCTGATGGTAGACCCAACACACTGTCCTGCTCATTGGCATTTTCCAGCCTGTTGGGCACCATGATGATCGCCTGCGGATTGTTGATCACCGCCTGTGTCAATCTATACGTCGCCCATCTAACCTCCTTCTCCAGTACTATTTGAAGAGGTGGCAGATTTAGAAGACACTCAAGCGCTGCCGTGGGTGTAGTGCCGAAAGCGGCACTAATTGCCAGACACGCTTGTCTTTGTAAGGTAGATAATTTGATTCTCGCGGAGCTCTGTAAGCTCTTAGAGTACCAAGCTACTGCTCCATATGTTATCATTGGTCTTATGACCGCGATATAGAGCCAGTGCATTTGTTTGGGATGTATGCCCCATGTTTTGCCGCAAATGCGTCTGCATGTCCATAATGACAGTTTCGCCTTTGCGGCAATTTTATCCAGATGTGCATTCCAGTTAAGTTTAGTTTTATCTAAGGTAATTCCCAGATACTTAACTGTATTCGCAAATGGGATAGTTTCTCCTTTGAGTGAAGGTGGTCTTAGGTCTTCCAGCCTTTTCTTCCTTGTGAATGGTACTATAACTGTTTTGTGTGGGTTCACAGATAGTTGCTCCCTTTCATACCAGTCATAGACCACGGTCAGCACCTCTTGCAGATCCTCTGAAATAGTTCTTTACAAGTTGCTTCTTATCAGTATTACTAGATCATCCGCATATGCCTGCACCTCCACATCCCACAGCGAGCGGACCGCCAGCAGACCTTCCATCAGGAGAGACCACAGAAGGGGGCGACAAAACCCCGCCCTGCGGACACCCCCTAACAGCCCTGAATCTGTAGCTCTCCCCCTGTAGGGTTGTTGTGCCCACTCTGCAGTTTAACATACTTCTGATCCAGTTCCTTATTTGTGGTTCAACCCCTCTTTCAGCTAATGCTGTGTATAAGGAGTTTGGTAATGCATTATTGAATGCTCCTTCGATGTCTAAGAACACACCCATCGCGATAGTCTTGCTTTCTAACGCTTGTGTTATGTTCCCGACAAGGTTGTTTAGTGCTAGTTCTGTAGATTTGCCGGTCTGATACGCATATTGGTGAGCATTCAGTGGATACTCACCAAGTGCACCCGTTCTGATGTGCACGTCGAGTATCTTTTCCATGCATTTCAACAGAAAGGAGGTCAGACTTATAGGTCTCCATGAGTTAGGTGTTGATTCCCTACGTCCCATTTTTGGAATGTACACCACTCTGAATTTAGTCCAGCTGCTAGGTATATAATTACTCGCTAGGCTGGCTCTAAAAAGTTTGATTAAGAACGGTGTTAATACTTCCAGACCGTTCTGCAGCAGTGCTGGAAATATTCCGTCCTCACCAGGTGATTTAAAAGGCTGAAACGATAAAATAGCACTTTTAATTGTTGATGCATTAATGATGTTCTTGGGGACAATCCAATCCCCCGCTTTTGGCCGATTTGATCGGTCCCAAACAGGCTCCTCCTCATCATTATGCAAAATCCGACATCCCGGGAAATGAGTCTTAGCCAGAAGCTCCAACGTCTCCATGCCAGATTCCGTAAAGGATCCGTCAGGTCGTTTTAGCGATCCTAACTCCTGAACGGGTTCTCTAGAGAGGATTCTATGGATCCTTGCACTGCCAGGTGCATCTGTTATGCCCTGGCAGAAGGTTTCCCATGAATTCCTTTTTGCCTCTCTGATGGCTTTGTTGTAGCTCGTTAGAGCAGTTCTGTATTGATCCCATGTGCCGGTCTCTTTGGCTCTATTAAAGAGATTACTAACCTCCTTCCTTTGTTTGTCAAGGGAGTTGTTCCACCAAGTGGTTCCTCTGTTGTCCCTTTTAGTCTTGACTGGGCAGTTTTCATGATAAGCCGTATTTATGGCTGTCCTCAGTTGCTCTGAGGCCAGCTCAATCTCATCACGATTTGATTTTTTTGCAATAGAGGTCCGCATCTGCTCCTGAAGGGTAAGACTAAAACCAGCCCAATCAGTGCACTTAGGATCCCTGTATTCAAAGGTGGGTCTTTCCCCTGTTTTCAGATTGAAGAGAATATGTCTGTGATCAGAGCACGAGGGCTCTGATGACACTATCCAATCTGAGATTCTTGTGGATAAGAGATTATCACTGATCGTTAGATCTAATACCTCCTGCCTATTGGCAGTTACAAAGGTTGGTTCAGAGCCCCTGTTATTAACAACCAGCCCCTCCCCTAGTAAATAATTGTATAATGACTCACCTCTTTGATTGGTGTCCGTGCTTCCCCACACTGCATGGTGCGCATTGGCATCACATCCAATCAGTAGATGGATGTTCTTCCTCCGACTGTAGGCGACCAAGTTCCGCACTTCAATTGGAGGAGGTTGGTTTGCTTCAGCGTCCCCAGGAAAGTAGGCAGAGCAAACGATCATATCCGTTGTGCCCTGTCCCATGGGTATTTTGACAAGCGCTGTCGCCATGTCCCGCGAGCAATGATCTGAAATTTTGAAAAATTTCATGTTGCTTTTGATTTAGATACATGCTCTGGGTCTGTTTCCAGAGCAAATTATCTTACCTGATGTATTACCTAGGCCTCTTATTTGGCCTGTTGTTGATAGCCAAGGTTCCTGGAGAAGGGCGATATCTACCCGCCCTTCATTAAAAGTTTTGCCAAGGATGTATGAAGCAGCCTTGGCATGTTGCAGATTGGCCTGCAGAAAAATGGTCTTATTTTCCATTTTTCTTCCCAGTCTGCTCATCCAAGGGGGCCCTACCTCCTTGTTTTTTCGACCCTTTGGTCCCCTTGCCAGGGATGGACTTTCCTTTCCCTTTCAGGGGGCCTGGTCGAGGTGCGACATTTTTTGAGAGGGATTTGGCTCCCTCTCTGCCACCCGATGTTGAAGCTGTTGCTTCCACCAATCCGGTCTCAGGTTTAGAAGCTTCTGTGAAGACAGGATCAACCCTACCTTCAGCTTCCTCCTGAGGGGTTTCGGCGGAAGTGCCAGCCTCCTGTTCACGTGGGGCATCTCTTCGTTCCCCCCGTGGCCTAGGACGGAATTGGACCTGTCCAAAGCCAAAGAAGGGTCTGAAGTCCATCCCCTTCAGAGTCGCCATTGATTCGTCATCAATGGCGAATGTCCAGGTTTGTCCTGGACCTGATTCTTTCCGGTGTAGAATTGTCCACTCCCGAGTGTTTAGACTGCGGTTCATATTCCGCAGTCTTGTAAGAACCACTTCCGATGTCAACCGTTTGTCGTTGTCATCGGGTATATATGCGATGCATATATGTGGTTTTGGTATGTCGACTCCGCTGACGGCTTTAAGTTGAGCACCCTCTCATGGCTTCAGGACGGCTACTACGTTCTTAAGCCATGTCATGCTCGCGTCGTCAGCGCAAGTCACTTGCAGCCAGCCTGACCTAGCTGCACATCCCAGGAAGCGGACTTGGGATCCGTCTTCCGTGAGCTTGTCTACAGACGTCATTATGGCGTTCTGTATCAGCCTAGTTTGACTGTTATCCAGTGAGGCAGCCGGGGCATCAGTGTGGACTATACCAACTCTAATGCCCTGCAGTGCCGCCCCATAGGATAAGCCAGGGGTGGTTGTTCCAGCCCTGTGCTTCTTTGCCTGTTGTTCAGGTGTGCTGCCGTCAGATCGTGTGCGTTTTCCGCCCTGTGATCTGCTGGTGGAGGGGCGGTCTTCCTGCTCCCGAATAGTGGGCAGTTGTCTCCGTCCACTTCCCGGGTTCAGGTCTTCCTTGTCCCCTTTTTTTTCCTTCAAGTGCCTTTTTCAAGGCTGTGGGGTAGTCTAACCCCTCTTGAAGGAATCGTTTTAGACGTTTTTTCGCCAAATTTGGTAGCCTCCTTCTCCTGAGAGTAGGTTTCTCAAGAGCGGCCAGCTCCCCTTCGGTCTCGCTCCTCTCTTCCTCTGTGGTGGTCAAGCCTAACAGGCTTCTTTCCGCCCCAGAAGAAAGGCTACTGGTTTCAGGATTGGTTGGTCTATTTCCAGCCTCTCCTGTTGATGTTGTGGGGTTGAGGTTGGTCTGTCCATCGTCAGCCTCCATTGGTTCAGAGACTTGACCCTCCCTGGTAGGTGAATTTTTTTGATTTATTTCTGCCATAAAAATTCCCACGAGTAGCTAGGGAAAGGAGTCAACCACAGTAGAGCCCTGCATTGCTGTGGAGGGGCATAAGAATACGACAGGATGCTGCCTGGTGTCCTGAAGGCACGTTTGAGACATCATAACCCTGATGCCATTCAGTCCTTGGCACGTATGCTACACCGTGACTTGGGGGAATTTTTCGACTTGCCTAGTCTAGATCCGATGTCTTCAGTTAGCTAGCAGGGGCAGCTCTGGCAGCATGTGGCTTTTCGCTCACGGACATCGGTCTTGACGCACTTGAAGCCTATACCAGGAATGCACCGTAGTCCATTCCTAGGATACACTACAAGGAGCCCTTGGTCGAGACGTCTAATCGATCTCGTATTACCATCACCCCCAAAAAAAAATATATATAAATTTAAGCATGGTTACGTTCGAAAACTTTTCTAATGAATTTGAGTGCATTAGTATTAAATTTTGTTTACATAATAAAAATATCTTCGTGACAAACATATAAAGATCCCCTTCAACAAATTTACAAGTTTTCTTTGACTCCTTAGAGGAGTTTTTTTCTGTTTCTATACCATCTTACGATTGCTTTTTTTTTTGGGTGATATAAATATAGACCTTTTAAAGAATTATAATCCGAAGCATAGGTTTTTAACTCTTTTAGAAACCTTTAGCCTTACTCAATTAATCAAAGAACCAACTAGAGTAAATATATCAACTAACACTTCAACACTTATTGATGTTATTGCTGTGACCAATGGGTTGGATTGCAAAGAAACCGGGTCTCTTTTTATTTCTGAAACAATTACAGATCACGTATATGCTGCGCTTAATTTCTCAAAAGGAAAAATAATTTTAAATATTCTAAGTTTAGGGATTACAATAATATTGATGTGAATCTATTTGAGAATGACTGTGTGAGTCTACCATGGAACGATATATATTACACTAATGATATAAACGATAAACTTCGAATCCTTAATAGCAATATTTTATCTCTAATTAACAAGCATGCACCTATTAAAAAAAAACGGATTCGAGAAAAACCGTTTACACCCTGGATAACCAGTAATATTAAGTTCATGATGAAACTACGAGATAAAGCCTATCGGAAATACACAAAACAAAAAACACCCGCTAATCTTCAATATTATAGGCAGCTTCGAAACCATATTAAGCACGCAATTATTAGAGAAAAAATAGTTTATTTTAATCAAATGTCATCAAGATCAGAGAAGGAGTTTTGGGTAAATGCAAAAAGGTTGAATTTAATACACAATAAAAGAATTGACTTGCCTAATAATCTATGTACCTAATTCAAACTATTTTTCTGCTTGTAATAATGTCACAAATACTGTATCCGAAGAAAAAAACTGAGTTTCACAAATCTAGAAAACATGCTAACATAACCTTCGAATTAAATTTTGCACTGATAAATGAGGAAACTGTATTAAAATAGTTAACAAATGCTATAGGTGAAGACCAAATATCTATTAAAGACCTTAAACTGTGTTTACCGTATTGTGTGACGCATTTGATTTACATTATAAATAGTTGTATTTTAGAGGATATATTTCCAAGTGATTGGAAAAAAGCAATAATTAGACCATTACCTAAAGTATCAAATCCTAAAGAACATAAAGATATAAGACCGATAAGTATACTGCCAGTATTGTCTAAAATTTTAGAAAGACACATTTGTCAGCAAATAAATGATTTTGTAGACTCTTTTAACATTATACCAGGGTGTCAGTCAGGTTTTCGTAAACACTTTAGTACTATAACTAGCTTAGTTAGCTTGATCAATGATATACGATATAACATGGACTCAAAAAAAATCACTTGCATGGCTCTACTTGATTTTAGTAAAGCCTTTGACACTATTGACCATGAGATGCTATTGGCCAAACTAAATTACTATGGATTTTCAAAAAAGTCAATACAATTTCTCACCTCTTATTTAAAAAATAGATCTCACTGTGTTTTAATACAAAAAGAAGAAAATTTTGACAAATCAGATTATGTGTCACTCTCGGCGGGGGTGCCGCAAGGCTCCATTTTGGGACCCTTACTATTTTCACTTTATGTTGTAGATATGACTGATTGTATAAAGTATTCGAAGCTTCAGCAATATGCTGATGATTCACAGTTATATATCTCATTTCCCTTAGATGATATTATCCTAGCTCAGGAAAATTTAAGTTCCGATTTAGAAAGTATAAATGACTTTGCGACACAACATAACTTGAAGTTGAATGCTTCGAAATCTTGCCTTTTATTTTTTGGAACCGACCGAAATGCACTAACAAATATTTCTAACGATTTTACGGTAAATGTTTACGGTGAGGCTATTCCTATGGTGTCTGGGCGAAGGACTCGCGCCTGTCTTTTGAAACTCATATTAAAAATAAACTAAAAATAACATATATGCGTTTAAGAAATTTGTATTCACTTAAAAAGATACTACCTTCAAAACCGAAATATTATCTATGCAATACTCTCATTCATCCTTATTGGACTACGGCGATATAGTTTCCTCTGATTCTGTTTCGTCCGCTTTGTGTGCTGCAATCCAAAAACTACAAAATAGTTGTATGCGTTTTTCCTATAATATCCCATATAGGAGTCATATAAGCCCTTACCTAAATAATTATTCAATTTTAAATACGACTAATCGTAGGAAGCATCACATGTATACCTTTATATACAAAGTTTTAAAAACCGGACAACCTCCGTATTTAAAAAACACCCTCATGGTGCCAGAAATATAAACGACTTTAGGATTCCACAACACAGAACATCAAACTTTCAAAAATCATTTTCGTTCAAAGCAATCCAAATGTGAAACAACTTATCAAATAATATAAATGGGCTTTCACCCATAAAATTTTCTTCTTATATGAAAGAGTATCTTCTTAATGCACAAATGAATGACTAATGCTAAATTTATTGATTGTATGGTTGTTAATGCTGGAACTTAATAAAGTTAAATACACTGCTGGTCTTACCCTTACCTATATTCTAGTAAATTATTTAATTAATATTAAGTAACATTTAGCGGTTCGTCTCTGTTCTTCCTGCGTTAGCTCGGGTGCCTGCCTTGTTGTGTCGGTTGGTAATATCATTGTAGGTATAGGAAAAATTCCTCGTACAGTAGTAATATATTTTTAGTTTATTTTTTAGTTTTTAGTTTATTTACGGCTGTTCCACACAGGCACACTGTATGTCTGTCTGTTATATCGGTTTGTCGTCAGTATTGGCGACCATAATCGCGGGGCAGTCGTTTTACCGAGATTAAACAATTACATTAAAATATTATCTTATTTGCTGTATTATCTCTGATTGGTAATAAATGTTTTTTGAATTTGATTTTGAATTTCACTGGGTTTGTTTAAAGCCTCAAGTACCGTTCTCTCATCTGCTGATCCTATAGCTATACTGACGAGGCGTTATACGGCGAAACGCGTAATTTTGTAAAATTATTCCTGGTAGTAGTCTACTACCAGACAACGCATTGATGGCCAAGTGAGACCTTGGCGAAACGTCTGCAAGTCTTAGACATGAGACAAAAAGATAAGTTGTTGTAGTAATAGCACTTTAATTTAGACCAAGGAACTTCTAGTTTTTTACGCATCTTTTCTTTGTGAAGCATAAGATCAAGACGAAATTCAGGTAACACCATGGAAACTTTCTAGCTTGTTCCGGTTGAAAGTTAATGGCGTTATTAACCCCCCTTCTTTTCTGCAGATTAAGATACAGCCTAATTTACACGCACCCAAAAATAGCACATTGGCCTAGGTTTCCTTTTCGTATTAAATTCTTTAGATTTATTTACAATCAATCTCATCTCAAAACTCTCCAAATAAAAAGAGAAAGAGCATCTATTAAGGGCGTAATATTCCAAAAACTCAACAAGTCCTCGGTCCCTCTTATTTCATCTACCGGAAGCATCTTCTTCGAGATTAATTACTATCCAACTAAAATGGGACGAGCTTAACATGGCATGAGCGTGGTTTTATTCGGTATTGGATTTCCTGCCATAAAACATTAAAATCCTCTGTGTAAATTATCCGTTAGAGCGATGTTAATTTTGCTACGAACGAATAAAATGCCCAATTTGTGTTTTAATTAACTTTCCTAGCTTATTGCCTAAAGATTGAGACTTATGCTGATCATTAAAAATACCCCGTGTAAAGCTTTGATATTTTTTGTTGTTATAAATCATGATACTTTATAAGCTAATTTAAATTTATGTTATGTCTTCCTTCCTCCGTAAATCTGATCTAGCCTGATTCCGGTCAATAATCTTAAATTATTAAACATTATAAATGATAGAGAAGAATAATTTTAAAATATATTGCCCGGCTTTTTGCTTTTATGAAGCAAGTGTCGATTAAAAGAGCATTAAAAAGAATGTTCTAAGTCGTTAAATCGATAGTGATATTCAAGAAAAATTAAAAATGTTTCAAATATTACTCCAAACAATAACACAGGTTTTAAAAATAAGGCGGATCACACCAAAATCTCCTAAACGACCACGAATTGTTATCTAAAATCTGATGGTTAGGTTAGGAGAAATATTTTCTTTTTTGGTTAGTAGTAAGAAAATTGTTTAGTACCAAAACGTGATTCGAGGAAAATTTATTGTCCTCAATTCGCGACTCGGAAAATATAAATGACTAAGTGCGTTTTTAAGATAAATCTAATACCCATTAAGCGTACCTATGCCGGTTGCTACCTTTTTGAATATCAATATCAGTCAAAGCTAGTGAATGACAATGTTGATAATAATACTTCAGCCACTGTGAATATATAATCTCATATTTATGCAAAATGCGTTATTCTTTTAAACAATAAATGTTTATGTGTTAGTTATTAATATAATTTTATTTACTTTCCGAAAAAGCTTGTTTTTAAAAAGTTTTATTTCACTATATAAGTGGCCACTACAAAGCTTTCTTAATGGCTAACTCTAGATAAAGCTTGTTTACATATATGTAATATTTTAAGTTGCTGAGCTTGCAGATAACTAATATTCCTCCCACCTTAAGTCTGAGAAAATTGGGGTTTATTTTCGAAGGGTTTCAATTTTATGTTCATTTTTATATTTTGCTGCGATTTTTTACATCGGTAATATATTATACCTATAATTATTAATATAAGTACAATTAAATATATTACTAAAGTTACTGATAATCTACTGCTTACAATATCGATTTTTTTCAAGGGGTGCAGCTCTAATTTCTTTGCACTTTCTACGTCCTCTTGTATTTAATTGAAATTTATTTCATTTAGTTGTAGGGGTTCAATTCTTTGAAATAAGTTTTCATCTGTATTTATTGTAGGCAATTTTAGCCTTAGGTTAATTGTATCAGGTTTCTAAGAATCGTAATCTTCTCGATCGAACAAACTTCTTTTAGGTTATCTAGTCTAGTCTATTTTCAATTATGGCCTTTTTCGTAAGAAAATTCAGCCAGTAAAGATCTCTATCCGGATTAGTTAGAGCTGGGGCGACCCATCCCAGATAAGTTACACCTGATGGATAGAGATACTATTTTTAGGGCTCCCTGTATGTCGAGTATGCACTCCAGGGGGCTCAGATCGTTGCATGCACGGCTTGTTTTAAGGTTCGAACACCACCAGCTGGACATTCACACACATTTAGATCTTGTACATGCTCGGTTAGAGTCTTATGCAAAGGGGCTTCACTCAATGCAGATATAACCAGTTGCTGTCAGAGACACTTCCCATCTCCACAGGGCCCACAGCCCCAATCTCCTTCAGATCACGTATTCACGTGCGAAAATCTGGAAGAATCTTCGTAGGAATCGACCCTACATTAAGTGACCCACCCCAAACACTGTCCCAACCGGCCGCGACTTCCCTTTCGAACCAACGGGGCCCCAAACGCTTCCAGCCGCGAATCACGTGCACTTCCCGTGCGAAGTCAGGTTAGAAAACCCAGGCTCCCTATCCACGTCCGAACATCGCCAACTCCAAAGCGGAAGTCTTCTTTTAGGTTATAAGAATCGTTAGGTGATTCTGGTAGATAAGGGTTATTTAGTGTTATTATTTGGTTATTGATTGGGTATGTATATACATAATAGTATATATGGGTTTCCGGATATTTAGGGAATAGCCACATAAAATATAATTAAGTCATTTTTTATTCTCATATCTGCGTGGGCAACTTCATAATATTTAATTATATTATCGAAAGGATTTCGTGTTTCTTGATTTAGTTTAGTAATTATTAATTGAAATTCTTGGTATTTAAAAGTGCTGTGATGCATTATATTTATTTCCGCAAAATTAATAGCAGTTTGTACATTTGTTTGAATTTCGCTTATTACGCGAACATTATTTGCAAGGTTATCGAGTAACGCAATAAAATACATTGTAAAATATGTAAATTGAGTCATTCGAGTAAGGTCATTTAGACAGTTTTGGATTTCTTGCTGGTTTCTTTTGCTATTGGTCAGCTGAGAGTCGATATCCTTAGTTAATTGTTTAACAATTCTTTGTGTATCAGAAATAACCTGATGGAGGGTTTCTTGGTTTTCTTGGAGTATTCTGATATAGTTATGATATCGTTCTCCATCATCAGCATCTAGGGTTCCACAGAGATATTTATGAGCTTTCCCTAGAAAGTTAAATAGTCCTCTTTTAGTTCGTTTCTCTGGGGTTATATAATGATTTAATTGATTTTAACTGATTGATAAGGACGTGTGTTCTTGTAATAAGAAAGTAGTATAGGGGTGTATTTAAATTTTTTAAAGTTTTTTCAGCTTATAGAAAAGTTTTTCTCGTATATTTGTTAGGTTTACGTGATAATAAACATGATGATAGTTAGTTACTACATAGCCAGTCCCTTGGTATATAGGTAATAGTGGGTAGGTTATCTCTTCTATCCTATACTGGGCGTTAACAATCAGTGGAAGGAGTACCAGGACGATTTTCATTTTTCCTGAAATCATAATCGTCTTTTAATATCTTTGGGGTGTCTCTGATTTTTAAATACAGCTGATTTATATTTAGATTGTAATTATTTAGATAGTTTCCGGGGTGTATTTATCCATTGTTTACTAGCTTCGGATATATCTGGGTCAATCTCACGTTTTTCAAAAACATTTGCCTTTTTCGTATTCAGTTTTATATTAATATTTTCGTTTAGTTCCTTAAACGTTTGTTCTAATTCATGTATATAATCAGTTTGCATTTGGTTTAAGTTTTTCTCAATATTTAGTTGGTAATTTAGGTCTCCTTTAATAATTATTTGAAAAGTGGTATAGTCATGCGAAAAGTGTATGCTATTATTAGAGTTTAATATAGCAATATCAACTAATTCTTGAATTATTTTGGATCGGTGATTATCTCTAAGCGTAGTTAGGCTTTCTTTAAGTGTCGAATGAAATCTTTAAATAGGGGAGTTCGAATTAGGGTTATAGGGGGTCGATATGTTTTACAAAGGTCTAAATGTTCGCGCGTTGTTAGTAGCAATTTTACAAGGCGTTGCATGGTGAGAAAAGAATTTAATTAAACTTTAACAGATCTCTGTAGATATTTTGTTTATAAAGTAGGCAGTAGCGAATTTCGAGAAATTATATTTAATTGTTAAATACTTTTGGGCTGAAATAGAATATATATCCATATAAATATCTATGTTGGGGTTTGGAACCTTCGGCAACATGCACTAAAACTGAGCTTTATCCACAATACCGAAACAGAATTTTTGCACTCGACGCGCGTTTCGCTAACCATGTTAGCATCATCAGGAGATGATTAAAACAATATTTTCATAATGAAAGAAATAAGTCGTTTAAGTTTTAGAGAGTCTATATGTTGTTGAAGGCTAGTAGAGTAGACTATATATAATATCATCCATGTATACCAAGCAGATTTTTCCTTGTAATCCGCCTAAGAAATTGACCATTGACCGTTAAAACGTGGAAGGAGCATTTTTTAAACCAAACGGCATACGTGTATACTCGTAATGTTCGTTCTCTACGTTTAATGCTGTCTTTGGAATACTCTTCGGATCCATTTCGATCTGGTGAAAACCGCTTGCCAGGTAAAGTGTGGTGAAATACTGGCATTTTCCCAGTTTATCTAATATGACCAAAATATTTGGTAATCGATCTCGATCGTCGATCGTTTTTTCGTTTAATTTCCTATAGTCGATTACTAATCACCATTTCTTTTGTCCCGATACATCCATCTTGTTAGGAAGAATCCATATAGGTGAACTCCATGGAGAGCTGGAGGGTTGAATAATTGTATCATATAACACCGGCTCTATTTGGTTAACGAATAATCCTGTTTACAGTTTTGCAGATGACAGTACCCTTGTCTCCCACTTTAGATCAGAAAAACCCTTACCAGCGACTGAGACTCATCACCGCAGACAGGAGTAGATTACAGCAATTAATCAAGACCTGGAGAAAGTTCAAACTTGGGGCGACCGAAATTTGGTCCAGTTCAATGCAGCAAAGACCCAAGCAGCAACGTTTACTAAGAGGGCCAATACAGCGGGCCCTGACATCATTATGGCAGGATCGACCATTCCTTCATCTTCGTCAATCGGGCTGCTGGGTGTCTCGGTCAACAGCAATATGTCATGGCATGACCATGTTGCTAACATCGCAAAATCAGCCTCCCAGAAGCTTGGTGCGCTATTTCGCAACAAAAAACTCTATACACCGCAGCAGTTGCTCTTGCTGTACAAAGCGCAAATAAGACCGTGCTTAGAATATTGCTCACATATCTGGGGTGCCGCACCAAAGCATACCCTAAAGCTGCTGGATTCCATTCAGAAGAGGGCTGTGCGTCTCGTCGACGATCCGGAGTTGACCCGGAATCTGGATAGTCTGGAACATCGCAGACATGTGGCCGAGATGTCTCTGTTTTACAGATACTTTCACGGCAGATGTTCCCAGGATTTGGCCCACATAATCCCGCCCCTGGCAACTCCTGTCAGGCAGTCCCGACAGACGGCAGGAGCGCACCAGTTCGTCGTACAACTAGAAACACCTAGAACATCGCTTTACCAGAACTCCTTTGTCTGGCGCACTGCATCACTGTGGAACTCACTTCCAGGACATCTGTTTCCCACTAATTACAACCTACAAATATTCAAGAACCGTGTCAATCAACATCTTCGCACACACACCGCTCGTCGAGCGCCATAGAATCTACCTTTAAAAAAAAAAACTTACTTCATTCTGGTGTACATAGGGGTATCTGTAACACTTTGTATGTACTGAAATTTCGTCAGTGGTATTAATAACATGCTTAACTTGATTTGAGAATGTTAATATGTCTCCAGGTTTATAGAGGATCTTTGTCAAATTTCCTTAGGAGTTAAAATAGTTTATTTTTTTCTTCTAAATTTAAATACTCATGTCGAATTAAACTTCTGAAATCTCTATGATTCATGGCCTGTTTTTGTATTAATACATTATTATTTATTTCGAAATTGAATATTTCGTAGTTGTTCAATCTATTCGTGCCAATAATAAGCTATAATTTATATCACAGTTAATTACGATAGTTTTCTTAGAATGATTAAAAATGTCAATTATATAATATCCATTGTTAATACTCAATCAACCAATCATCATTTTATTAACGCTAACAGGTCATGAATTACACTATACTACTATTTCTAACATGCTATTCCATTAAGTGATTATGTACATTAGTAAAGTAACACCCGTCTTTTTAAAGACGTCTCGGTTACTGCCCAGCACACAAGACTCTTTGGCCGATTACATGCCTTATCACTGAAATAGGAGGTGAGTGACACTACAAATATCGAATCTACTTACTTAGGCCAAGGCCTTTCAAGGGATTTAACAGTGTGAAATTACGTATGGATGACTATTCGGAGGATGACTTGCTTTCAGGTGTATTTTTATACATAGAGGGGTAAGATTATGGGGAAAACGCTCTATGAAAAACCCCACGTAATGATTCTTTGGTTTCCTAGAACAACACAAACATGGAACATATAGACATTGTTAATACTTATAAGGGTAGGTTGTATTTCAATTTCTTCGTCTCGATAATAAGGTATCATCCACGTAGTATCATTAGGTTAGTCTTAAGGGTAGTTTTTTGTATAGTTCTGGGGGTATTTCAATTTTATATTGCTCAAAGTTTTGTATATATTGGAAAGGAATTTCCATATATTGATTCCAGAGATTTTGATTTTTAAGTCAATATTTAACTTTAGTTTACAAAGGTCTTTAAATCCTAAAATTCCATCGACGTATTCATGAAATGGATAGAGAATAAATTCTATTGGTTCCGGTATGCCATAGCATAAAACAAGGCAATGTTTGCCTTAGTTGTGGCTTTTTCCGATCCGGCACAAGTTTGAAGGGTACTTATATATGACATAATTAAGTCAGGAAAAATGTTTCAGCTAATGAGGATCTAAGGATAGATGCATGTGAACCAGTATCGATAAGTAGTCCAATAATATAATTAGGGGTTTCGATATAGGGTAGTTGGTTTATTTGGAAGCCATTTAAGCTTAAGCAAGGTTTTGCTCGTCCGAGGCTTGTAATTGAAAATTTTCCAATTGCTCAACTAATGTTTTCTCAGAGGGTTCTGGCTCCTTAAATTGTTCGGGGTTTGTATAGTAATTACTACATTCATTTTCGTCTTCTTCAATAGAATTGAATTGAGGATTGTAGCATTTATTTTCCAGATCGGTTAGTTCCTGAAAGGAAAAATTAGGATTCCCTGAAGTTTGTAATTGATTTTGAAACGGTCTTTGTTGTGGTGTCGTTTGGGATAGATTCTTCTGAATCGTACTTACGCCAGACATTGATTGTGGACATTTCTCACCTTCGTTTTTTATTTATTTAATATTTCCATTTTGATTATCACATATGTTATTTTCCAAATAACCCCAAAGGAAAGTATCTAAAGGTGTAAGATCTGGCCTATTTGCATACCAATATATAATACGTAGACGTTTATCAGGTGGCAATTTTTCGATAACATCTTCGATTTAATTTTCTAAAAAATTAAAACGGCTCTACAGTTAATATTCCCCGAAAGAAAAAGGATGGTTCTGGAATTTTATTTTGTAATATCCTACACCAAACGTTGGTTGAATTATGCTTCAGAAAAGTAATCTCTTTGACTTTAATAGGATTTTTATCCGACCAAACAGAAACTTTTCGTCTATCAACATTTTCTCAGTTGAGAAAGATACTTCGTCTGTCCAAACAATAATACGAAATAAATTACAATCTTGCCGCTTTCTTTCTTTAATATCTGTTACCAAAGTATATTCTTAGTCCCTCTTTAATACATTCATCATATTGTCTTTGAACCTCTCATAAATATAATTTTATTATGCATCTCGTATTAATGCAATACATTTTTGCATACAAATGAAATTGTAAATTCTCGACAACCAAAGTATTATTATTAATTGTGACTTACCTGCGATGAAAATTAAAAAAGGTAGTAGGTATCTCGTGTGGAACCTAGATGGTTCCATTTAAAATATATTTACCCTAAATAATTTTTAATTTGATAAAGGTATTTAAAAAGCTCGCATAGGGTATAATATATCATATTGTAGAATATGAAGCATTGAAATCTTCAATATTCTCACATTTATCTTTTTTTAAAGATGAGAAAAATATCAAATATGGTAGTTTTGGTGATATTTATGCATTATTCATATCTCTCATTAAATTCAGCATGGAATAAAGAACAAAAAATTGATTTTTTTCGCCTATTTTAAATTGTATCTCAATCTTATCTCATTTCTCAAAAGGTATAAGGCCTATCCACATTTATTTGAATAGCTCTATACATATGGTGTTAGAAAGTTAAAAAAAAAACATTTTCATTGTTTCGTTAATTTAAGTAATAATGTTGTCACGTCTTGTTCGATATTGCATCACGTATTTGTCGACGTGTGGATTATGTAGCTCAAGATTGATCCACGCCAGGTGAGAAGAGATGAAAGAAAACAACAATAACTATATCTATTTGTCATAGATGCAATGAATTTATACTTTACCCCATCGCTACAATGCGCAAGTTGTTTCGGTTGAGTTGTACTTTGAATTATTTATTTATAAGCCCTGGTCACTGTTTATAATAAAGTTTGTTAACAGGTGTGTCTGTTTAATTTAGGTAACTATTTTAGCTCCCTAAATGGAAGATTAGTTTAGCTTAATTTAATTCAGTTTAATTATGGAATAGATTTAAATTTTAGACTTCTTTTACTTAGACCTTCGGCAACTTTACGTCTTAAGACACGGGTTAGAGGTTTAGAACAACCAGACGAAATTCATGTGGGCATATGGTATCTGATTGAGCGGAATTGGACTGGATGATATTTGGGTTAATAATATTGTCATGTCCTGTTCGACGTGGCATCACGCCTTGTTCTCTGTGTGAATTATGTAGCTCAGATGAGACGAGATGATAAAGAAGATAGTTTGGTAAAAACAATAGCGATATCTATTTTTCAAAAACTTAATGAATTTACACTTTACCTTATCGCTATAATCTGTATGTTTTGGGTTGAAGCATACTTTTAATTATTTATTTATAAGCCTTAGTCACTGTTTATAGTAAAGTTTTTGACAGTTGTATTGGGGTTTTGTTGATAATTTAGATACATATTTTAGATGAAGAGTAAAGGCTGTGTGCATCTACGAAATATAGTAGTGAAACAATCTTTGTATACCATGCAAAATTTAATCCAAGAGAGCGTAACAGAGCGCTTCGGGCCGTAGCCATCATCAGTGTTACCTGAACGTAAGTAAAAGAACCCCCTGTCAGTGGAGAGTCAAAGAATGATGTCGAGTTGAGGCAATGGTTATTTTGGTAAAAAATGATGAGACGAACACTGTTACGTTCAATTATAAATTTGTTGGAATTTTTTTAGAATTTTTTATTATAAAAAGGCCAAAAAGGGGTTAATTAAGAATGATGATTTATTAATTCACTTTTGTGCGTAAAAAAGAAGGAAAATAGTGGACCTCTTTTACTTACTTGTCAGTGGAAAAAGGTCATATCCATGGAAGCAAACAAACAACACAAATCGACAATGGTCACAATTAAATTTCACACATCGTACGTCACATTTTTGAGAAAATGGTTCACATATTTTAGATTAAAATCATTAACTGAACAAATTAAAATAAAAGCATGGTACCAAGATCCACGCTTTTGGATGACACATCAAATGTGTCGCTATTGACAGTCTTGACAAGCAGACTGATGACGCTTATACGCCAAAAAACGGCGGTAATTTTGAATTGTAAGAGTTTTAAGAAACAAGTATTAAGTTATGTTGGGGTTTGGAAACTTCGGCAACATGCACTAAAACGGAGTTTTATCCATAATACCGAAACAGAATTATTGCACTCGACGCGCGTTTCGCTAACCATGTTAGCATCATCAGGAGATGATTAAAACTGTTAATAATCTCCTGACGATGCTAACATGGTTAGCGAAACGCGCGTCGAGTGCAATAATTCTGTTTCGGTATTGTGGATAAAAATCCGTTTTAGTTTTAAAGTTTTAAGTTGAGAGAAAAAATTAAATAAAGTTACTGTAATGGTCTAAAGTTAACCTAAAATACAAAAGGAGTTGCTACTACTACTAGATGAGACCAACCAAATGCCATAATATGTATTGAGTGCCCAATCTGCAAATGAATACTTGAAAATTCAGTTGACTACTTAAGTGGTGGCTTGAAAGTTGGTTTGGAAGGAAAGTACTTAATCAAGTGAAAATAGAGGACTAACTTAGAGATGAGGTTAGCCTGAGCTAACTCAACTCGAGGGATAGAAAAGAAAAGAAGGGAGATGACAATGGCCCGAGGTAACTCAACTCATAGCGGACTAACTTAAAGGGATGAAATGAGCCTAAGCTAACTCAACTTGAAAATAAAGGAAAGGAAGGAAGTAGATGAAATTAGCCTAATCTAACTCAACTCGATAGGATTGAGAAAGAAGAGAAAAAAAGGATGACCTTAGCCTAGGCTATTTCGAATCTAACAAATAAAAAAAATAAATTAAATTAAATTACATTACTGTAGTAAAAATTGAAGAAGTTATTGAACATGAAAATGCTTGATCAAGCAACCTTCCTCACCTCCAAATGTATGGGCGAAATGTGAATTCAGTCGAGAAGCCTTCTGTGTAATGGAATGTAGGATCTGTTAAGATTGACCTGAGTGTTTAGGCAACGGTTATTTGTACGAAGCTCGCTGTGGATCTCGATGTCCTCCATGAAATCTAACCTATCGAAGTTTTTTGATGAAATGTTGTGCAGGATCTTTGAATCGGAATGAGGACTGAAGTTGTGGTTATGATTTCGCAAATGTTCTCCGAAAGCAGAGTTGTTTATGTTCAAATGTTCATTGATACGGACCTTTAATGTTCTACATGTCCTACCGATGTAGGTGTACTCGCAAGAATTGCATGACAGCTTATAAATACCACTCTTTGAGAGAGTGTTATTTAAAAAGGTTTGTAATTGATTTCTGTTTTTAAAAGACAAATGGGAGTTACTGACAAATTGGCGAATGGTTTTGGAAATCTTACGGTTCGTTTCTAAGTCAAAAAAGGGAATGGAGAAGTATCTTTTGGATGAATGGTCTATTAAGCTGTGAGAAAGTTCTTTTCTAAGTTTTTTGAGCTTTGTTTTATTGACTAAAGTGTCAACAAGACTAGAATTAAAATGGTTGTTGATAGCGATTTGTTTTATTATATTTACTTCTTTGTTGTATTCGACAGTAGACAAAGATATATTAAGTAATCTATTGACATAGCAATGAAAAGCTGCCATCTTGTGTTTCCACGGGTGGTGGGACAAGTAAGATATAGTGTGGTCCGTTTGAGTAAGTTTCCTGTTGATCGAAACTCACTATCCATCTATCCATCGCTCTATGAACGATGCCCAGAAAATTAAGTTTATTATTGTTATCAAGTTCAATTGTAAAATTGATGTTCGAGTGGATGCTATTTCGCTTGTCTAAAAGAGCGTTGGCCCCCTGAGCATCGCAATCAAGGAAACAAAGACAATCATCCACATAACGGAGCCAACGAAGGATCTCTCGATTTACCGGAGTGACAATATGACTGTTTTCCATATTGTCCATAAAATCATCTTCCCAAAAAGGAGAAAGACAGCTGCCCATTGCCAAGCCATCAGGTTGTTAAATTGGAAAAAGTCAAAGGTTTAGAAGCGACAATAAATTGATTTTCTGTTGATCATTGGCATTACATGAAGTAAGAAGATCACCAACAAGTTGTACTGCTTCTGTTTTTTCTACTATAGTAAAAAGATTAGATACATCAAAAGAAACCATAATGTAATTATTCGGAAGTTGTAAATTATTTAGTTTATTGATTAAAGAAATGGAATTACTTATCGAATATGTAGGAGTAAACTTAGTAATAACCTTAATCAAGTTATATGTGAATTGAGCTAGGTAATAAACAGGTGTATTAGTGAAACTTACCACAGGTCTAATTGGTGTATCTATTTTATGGATTTAGGGAGGCCATACAACCTAGTTATTGTAGGATGGCTAGAAATTAGATTTTTCCTAGCATTATTTTCATCAAAAAACGGTTCGAAATACTTGATGAGTCCGGCGACTTTCCTTATAAAGCTGTTAAAAGAGTTATTAGGTAAATGAGAAATTTTATTATCGACCAAGAATGTCTCAACTTTAGAAATATAGTCTGTCTTTTTAAGAATGACTAAGCAATTGCCCTTATGGGCCTTAATTTTTGACTTTTAATTTGAGTTTTTTCCAAGTTTTGAAATAGAAATTAGAAGAACTAGTGTTGAATTTTGATAAATTTTTCTTTGTGTTACATAGGATGTTATGAAAATCTTTGCGAATTCTTTTTTTGATGGTAGAACTGCAATCACCTTCAGAAAGTGAAGGTCTCAAACAGTGTTTAAGCCCTGAGTTTAAAAGCTCAAGCTCATCCGTGTCAATAACTGTGTCGGTCAAATTCTTGATTCTATCATGAATTTTAAAATTTGAGAATTTTTTAGAGGCGGAATTGAACCTCTGCAGGTTAGAATTGATTTTTTTCAAGCTTTGACCTTACTCTTGAAAATTTAAGATTTTTATCATTAGAAAGTTCATCGGAGATGTTATTAGAGAGTTCAGAGGAGCGATCGAGACCAAATTGGTTGACAAAGTTGTCACAGTTTTTCTTTAGTTGGCAGTTGGTCATTGATCAAATCTAACCTAGCACAGTGCTTACAAATTTCGGATTTTATGAGTTTAAGTTAAAGATCCTGTTTAAATTTCTGAGGATCGTTTGTGGAAATCCTGACTGTTGCAAACCTAGGTGTGACCTTTTCCTTAATGCAATTATTCAGAAACCATATGTCGACCTGAGCGGTGGCCCTTCTCAAGGAAAGTCTTCTGTATCCTTCAGCCAAGTCTGCTATACTGCAGTAGAAATTAAATGAAGAGTGACATAGTAATGAAACAATCTTTGTATATCATGCAAAATGTAATCCAAAGGGACGTCTATAAAGAGCGTAACAGAGCGCTTTCGGCCGTAGCCATCATCAGTTTTACCTGAAAGTAAGTAAAAGAACCCCCTGTCAGTGGAGAGTCAAAGCATGTTGTCGAGTTGAGGCAATGGTTATTTTTGGTAAAAAATTATGAGATGAACACTGTCACGTTCAATTATAAATTTGTTGATATTTTTTTAGATTTTTTTATTATAAAAAGGGGTTAACTAAACTCCTTAATTAAGAATGATGGTTTTTGAATTCACTTTTGTGCGTAAAAAAAAAAGAAAATGGTGGACCTCTTTTACTTACTTGTCAGTGGAAAAAGGACATATCCATGGAAGCAAACAAACAACACAATTGTGAAACTTTAGTTAACCCCTTTTTATAATAAAAAAATCTAAAAAAATTCCAGCAAATTTATAATTGAACGTAACAGTGTTCATCTAATTTTTTACCAAAAATAACCATTGCCTCAACTCGGCAACATTCTTTGACTCTCCACTTTTATTTACTTTCAGGTAACACTGATGATGGCTATGGCCGAAAGCTCTCTGTTACGCTCTTTATAGAAGTCCCTTTGGATTAAATTTTGCATGATATACAAAGATTGTTTCATTACATATTTTAGAGTTTTTAATGGAAGACTACTTCCTAATGCCAATTAAAAATTTAATTCACTTTAACTACTGAACAGATTTATTTTTCATATTTCTTTTACTTAGAGCTTTGACATATTTATCATAGCTTGGACTTTGCTACTTTAGGAGGAAACCCCAGAAGAAACCGCATCTATGCGGACATATGGTTGCTGTGTCAGAACCGCAGAATTTTAAATCTGGGGATTAATCCAGAAATGATGAAGGTAATTGGGACCGGACCGCATATTAAGGTTTGGGTTATAGGTTTAGAAAAACCAGAAGGAGCCGCACCCATGTTGGCATATGGTCACTATTGAGCGGAATTGGTATGAGACAAAATCGAGCGAACACTCAGTTCGCTCGAGAATTTATATCGTAAAATTTGCTGCCCGTTGCAAGTTAAGGCTCATTATCGCTTGCGTTGTTCGCGCGGGTTGTTTATAGTCTATCTTGTATGTTTACTTATCATTTTTCAAATTCAAATTTTAATTTAGGACATGGTGATATTTTTATGCTTTTGAGTACTTCATAATATACTGAATTATTGTATTAATAATATCATTAATACGCAGTTGAATTTATTTTAACAGTTACCTTAAAACATAGTGGTATTTAATCTGATATACTATCTGGATAATAAAAGAGAAAGTTGAACTTCGCTAGCTAGTTTTCAGGAAAAAGTAGTGGAAATAGTGGGAGTAAGTTTGAGGACTGTAATTTACTGTAAATGGACATCTCTTTTATCTTTTTTGTTTCGTGCTGTATTATACAAATGTTTTAGGAATATCTCTGAATTTTTGAAAAGAGATCACAAACAGAGCATCGGATATATCTCAAATCATATGAATTTTTTGTTTTCTGAATGAAGCACCCATATATTATTTTGTTGTCTCTATATAACATATAGTGTCATAATTTCAAAAATAACGGCAAACAGTGGTTATTAAGTTTTATTTGACACATTGTATCAAATTAGCTATGATCTAATTAAAGCCAGTTTCTCCCGAAACTACCTGTCATATACTTAACTTAATAAATAATGGTACAAAATTATCAACCAAACATTTGCTGGTAGCCGGCTTAAATCTGAACTTCTAAATTTTTTGTCGATACAAAATCTTGCTGGGCCATTTTATGGATTTTAAAAGGCATTGTCTTTCGGCATTTTGCAATTAGGTCGAAATAATGATCAGGCACGTATAAGTTATTGGTTTTTCTGATCGATACCTCTACTACACCGAAGTCCCTGTCATTGGGCAGGTAAGAATGGCCCGAAACCATAAATTTGTGGTCCA
>JAEQML010055515.1:0-35865 GCA_016904865.1 Pissodes strobi
CAGTGCATGTTGCCGAAGGTTCCAAACCCCAACGTACTTAAGGAAACTGGCAAGGCAAGCCAGCTGCAAAGAGAGACTGGTAGTCCGAAGGACGGCAGTTTATTGCGCAATTCGTCATGCCAAATTCTGTCGAATGCCTTCGAAATATCCAACGCAATCGCTCGAGACTCTCCGTAGTTCTCAATTGCCCTACTCCATATATGAGTGACATGGGCCAATATATCTCCTGTCGACCTCTCTTTGCGAAAGCCGTATTGATTATCGCTGATTATTCTGTTGTTCTCGAGGTACTTGAGTAGATGGTGATTGACTACACGTGACACGTGCCATGACTTTGAAGATTATTGGAAGCAAGGAAATTGGGCGATGGTTTGAGGGCGTGGTTTTCTTGCCTTTTTTGGGAACAGGTTGTACTCGAGCGACTTTCCAAGAAGATGAGTAAATCCCTTTTCGGTAAGACAGAGAAAAAAGTGAAAAAATGGATGTTAGTTCGTTGCCGCAATTCTGTAAAGGCCAGTTTTCATTATTTGTATCATGCTCATGTCGGGTTCCTTTCGCTTTCGTGTCATGTCGTTTTGCATTGCATTTTCACTATACGATCGTGTTCATAACGTGCTCATGCAGTAAGCAAAATTCTCACGGTGTCAGTAAGTGAAATCGAATGGATCAAGTCAAGAAGGATGTTGTGATAGTTTGTTCGACGTATATTCTTTTGAAACACAGGAGGATCCGGAAGAGGAAACGGTTTTGGGTACATCTATTATACAGAGCAGGGAGAGTTCCACACTATATTTCCAAGGCGTTAAATTTGTGAGGTACTTCAGAATGAGGTATTGAAAATTTCCAAACTTGTTGAAACTGGTAAAACCACTCCTTCAATGAAAGAACATCACCTTCAGGAAAAGTATAGCGCCAGAGGAGCGGCTCTCTCTAACATTACGGTTGGTCGATTTTGATTTTTATATTTGACGTTATATTAACATTTTTCCTGGTTTGTAGGTACCTCGCATCTGGAAATTTACAAATATCCATAAGCTTCAGCTACAGAGTTTCTCAAACTTGTCTTATTATGATTTGGCAACTCCCACGGAGGCCGACTGGCTTAAAATCTTCCCGAAGAATTTGAAAGGTTGTGGTAATTTCCAATTTGATTAGCTGCTATAGATGGGAAACACGTAGTACTGCAAGCCCCACTCAATAGCTGAAGTATTTCCTATATTTATTATAAAGGAATATTCTCGATCGTCTTGCTGGCATAAATTAATTGCGGTTGATTTAGAATTTAGAGGGTTATAGGAAGGGAAGTGATGCACGTTTATTGGCACGATATTTCATTGGAACTCGGCAAACCCGAGGGTACTTCCTGGAGGTGAAGACTTGTTACCCTTCGTTATGGTAGGAGATGAAGGTTTTCATTTAAAAAACTATCTGATACGACCGTATCCGCGTAACACAGAACAGTTTTTAACTATAGACTGCCTCAAGCGCCGAGGTTGATAGAGAATGCCTTTGTCATACTGGTCCGAAGATTTAGGATTTTGTACACAAGACTGCAGGTTTATCCTCAAAATTCCGATAAAATTGTGCTTGATTGTCTGGTGTTACATAACTACTTGCGGAGTGGCAATACTTGCAAGTTTTTCCCAATTGATCACTTATATCCCGCCAGATGTTGTCTTTTACCAGCTGATTGTCGTAATCTCTATGGGATGAATGGTAGAGTGCAGGATGGTCTTGCACGAGAATATACAGTTATTCGTCCATGATGCATCACTCATTCACGAACCTCAACCATGCGTCGTCGGGGTCCATATCATCGTTCGGCTGTTTTCATCAGTAAGCTTTGATAGCCGAACGTCGTGTGGCCGACCATCGGCGGTCGTAAGTCGCCTCGTGGGCGCCTATACTGCCGATTTCATTAATCCCACCATGTTGCTACCATGCTCATGTCGTGCTTCGGTCGCTTGTCGCGACTCGCCTCTACAAGCGATTGATAGCAAACAGCTATGACACGATAGCAGCACGACAAGTCTGGTTAAAATGGGAATGCGGTTTTCTAATGTAATTTTATGTAAGTGTGCATAGGTGATTCTGGCGAAAAAAGCACGACGCGAGCACGACATGAATGAAAACTGGCCTTAATACGATGGCATCAGGTTTTTCGTCCGGTCCTGATGCCTTTTGCGTATCTAGTTCTTTAAGGATTTTACGAATATCACGGTGATGAATCTTGACTTCTGCCATGGTAGTGTTGATATTCGATATGGCGGAGAGAGCCTTGCCTTGGGGGACGTTTAAAGTAGAGTGTGATGAGTACATTTTAGCGAGCATGTTTGCTTTTTTCCTTGGCTGTAGTTGCTGTGATGCCACGTTCGTCTGTCAAAGGTGGGAGAGACGTTTTTGTAAAATTATTACTTTCTATCTTTGCTACCGACCAGAAATTCTTTGAGACACTGGGGCATTACAAGAGTTTATTCCTGATCCTTTGATTGTGGTTGTCCTTAGTTTCGTTGATCTCACGCTTGCATTCGTTTCTCGCTTCGACAAAATAATTGCGATTTTCAGCGGTCTGATTTTGCTGCCAGTACTTATAGGCTTACTGTTTCCTACCTACAGCTCTTTCGCATCTTCTGTCGAACTAGGGTTTCCTTTTGACGGTAAATTGATGGAATTTGGGATGTATGCTTCTATTCCTGAGGTAATTACTTGCGTAATCTCTTCGCAGCAGACTGACGGGTCATCAGTGCCAAAGGAGACGTCGAGCCAAGGAAAATCTAGGTAGAACTCCCTTAGATCGTCCCAATTTGCAAAATTGTAGTGCCAGATTTTGCGAAGCAATAGTGGATCCTTCTGTACAAGTGGCAATTCACAAACCGTTGTGATGGGAAGTACCTAATGGTGGGCCAACTGTAATTGTGTACTGGTTAGGATTGGTGGTTAGAAAAATATTCAGGAGGGTGGCGAATTCGCCCCCCTCTGAGATTCGAGTTGGTTCTTCTAAAAGTTGAGTAAGCCCGCAGCTGATGGTAAATGCTTCAGCTTCTCTACCTTCGTTGTCGGTCTTGTTGTGATGTTCGAGCCAGTTGGCGATGTGGTCATTGAAATCTGCCAGAACGATTATTTCTGAATTGGGGTGATCGACTTGTATTGAGTCAAAAGTGATGGCTAATGTAAAAGTGTAAAAAAGCTTTGGTAGGCTCCATCGCTCGGAGGGCGATAGAGACAGCATATAAACTTGGTTAATCTCTTGGCGGTGAAGTTGAGACACATGACATCAAGGTTGTTTGATTCGAATGTTTCCTCGCGGTGGCATTGAAGGCCGCTTCGTACAAAAAGGCATATTCCGATCTTATGTCTAAATTGGGTGTGTAAGTCGTAATCAGGATAGGGGTAGTTTACTGTTGTTGTTGTTGTAGAACATACTTGTGTTTCTGTAAGGGCTAGTATGTGTGGTCTAGTTGCTTGTAGATGTTGGTATACCGAATTTATGTTTGTATTTAGGCCTCTTATGTTGCAGAAATGTATTCTAAATTGGTTCGGTGTCTTTGTTGTCTGCGAAATACGGAATGAAGGGCTCCCAGGACCACCCGGCGCCCGAAGATCCGAATGACCGGGGAGTTTGCCTCCGGAATATTTTGATCCTGAAAGCGTCATCATTTGCAAAATTTTGCTTCGGTATTGTGGATACGAATACGGAGAGGAAAGGGGGTACTGAGGCATAAATATGCGAGCCACTTGCGCACTTGGGCCACTTGAGCGGCCCCATTGTACCCCCAGAAAGGTTTCACAAATCCAAGAGTTCTACGGTGTTTATGTAGTTTAGTATGCGGCTTGGATCGCATCACTTTATGTCGGACATCGTTGGCCATTGTATCTTCAGGTGAGTATGACTTTGTTTCGCGAGAGCGAGGCAGTATAGACTGTGTTCTGCCGTCTCGTCGTCCTCTAAGCATACTCTGCATAAGGAGTCGTCAAAGACATCTATCTTGTGCAGATGGTTATTTAGTGCGGTAAGTATTTTTGTTATTATTTTCAAGTTTTTCCTTGATAGTTTTAGAAAATATCTTGTTTTGCATTGTTTTGGAGTGGCGAAGCCCTTCTGCTGTTTTCCACCTGGTGCTCCATTCTCATTGATTCTCCCATTGGACCAATTGGTTTCTTACGAGACGCTTCTTGGCAAGACTTTCATTACCAACCATTACCATTGTGTCCTTTTTCCATAGGCGATGGTTACTGCAGTAGTGTGGATAAAACTCTGTTTTAGAAATTAATATAATGAATAATTATTGTTAAATATACCACATATCGATTTTTAACTTTAAACCTAAACTAACCCAAACCAACTTAAACTTTACACAAACAGTTCATTTTTCCTATTAATTCCATATCTAACTCAAATCATCTTATTTTTCCTTATATTTCTATTTTTGCCTAAAAACGTAATTTGTTTTAATTTTGTAATCGATGATTTTTTTTATATTGAATTTGATTAATATCAAATATTTTCTATATTTTCCAGTTTTAAAATGTGCGAAAAATGTAAACTTTGCTATATTTGACGTTTTTCCGAAATAAAAAATACATTTCTTTTTTAAGTTTAGCCTGAAATCGTAATAGTGAGACTGGTTTGTAATGGAATAAAACGATTTTATCAATTCAACGTTTCGGTTTTCTGAAGCCATCATTAACTTATTTTCTTCTTATGGCCGTCATGTTCGTTTTTGTCGGTTACGCAGTATGTACTTTCACTTTTTCGAGGATGTATTGCAGACTAAATAAAACATTTTCAGAAAAATGCAACACCTTGTGTCATCACTTGAAAAATACATTGAAACCTCCCTTTTAATTATTTTTTTCGTTAAAAATTTACGAACCGGTGCCGGCGCCACCTTGAATCATTAGAACCAATAGCTAATCTAAAAGAAACAAATATTCAAAGTAACCTAATTACAATATAAAAAAACTAGTCCAATTCGTAACTACCCTTCCTGTCGTTTCCATAGAAACGATGCTCGTTTCGATAGAAATGATGCTCGTTTCCATAGAAACGCCCGTCGCTCCGTTCGCCTCTTGCGGTAGAAGAAAGGACGTTAGCGAACTGCCTTATTTACATTTTATTAATGTCATTTAGCGCCATAGGATCTCCCTTTAGTGTGTGTGCTACTGCCATAAAAAAAATCGGGGTTTTGAATGTGTCAGCGTCAGTATGATATTAATAGATGTTATAATATTCGAAACATTGATTAGTTAGTTTAGCTGCAGAAATTCAACGTAGTGGTTAATGTTTTCTAATCTACTTTTTTTAATTTTATCTTTAATCTCGGCTTATCTCTAACCATGTAGCTTAGTAAAATATATCAAATTGGTTGCATGGACTCAACCAAAAATAAGACGAGCAGACTAGAAGATTCAAATAACACATAGCTCATTTAAAGTATGGTAGAATAGAAAAAATAAGTGTCGCCGCACGAGCAAGCCTTTCAATTCAATCACAAAATTACAATTAAAAATTTTAAATTAATATAAATATAACCGGGTAGAATAACAGTTTAGTTTTAATTATCCTTTGATGATGCCTAACATGGTTAGCGAAACGCGCCTTCCGATAATATGTATAAAAACTGTGTTGTAGTGCATTTTGTCGATAGTTCCTATATGCATCTCGGCTACACCATGCGCATGATAATGCAAAATTCCCAAGTCGAATAAAATTAATTGACTAATCCTATTTCAAGTTAAATCGGAATATTTGTAAATTCGATATTTTTGTGCAGACTCAGGCAATCGTTTGAAATCGGTTGCACACCACCGCGCTTTCGAATTCTTGGCTTTAATTAATTTCCATATTGCTGCATTTTGTGTTAAAAACACCATTGCATTTGGTTCGTTTGAGATGTAGCAGAGTTTTAATTATAATTTACCAATTACTATAATATTTTTCAACCAAAAAATGTACCTATACTAATAATGGCAAAAAAGAAGAATATAATGGTTTAATAGATTACTACTTGTCCTCACACACATCTGTCGCATTTAAAGATCCTTTACACAAATAGTGCACTATGTAAAAATCGACCTCTCCTATTGGTCGATCCATCTCGTATTACGATATGTCTGCGTGATGCAATCGGTTTCTATCAAGAGCTCTTCTGGTGTAGAGGTTTAGATCGTTGGGTCTCACCTGGAAAACGCGGGTTCGAACCCCGTTGCAGCCCCGTCTCCAGGCTTTAGGCCGCCCGAGGCGAGCAGGATTTGGCCGCCCCTTACCACAGACTAATTAAGGAGTCAATAATGACCTATCCGGCGAATACGCGCCGCGGTTTTTTAACCGGTAGGATTCGATATAAGGAAGGAGATGACCTGCAGGGTCTATATTTTCGCGGTAGATTCACTACGTGGGGGCTACCTGAAACTAAATCGGGGATGCCGGGGCTCGATTTTAAGGGGGGGGGGGGTTAGGTGTTGAGGGAAATCGCGTGGTTTTTCGCGATATCTGGCTTAACGGGAACACGGAGCGAAATTCCGCGACCAAAGTCCGCACGACAGAGTCGAAGTTGGCTGATTAAAAAAAAAATTACCACCCTGTACACGGTGTCCCATATAAGAATGCATAGTACAGGGATCTCGCAAACCAGAAGAAGTTCATAGATGATTAAATTAGGTGGGTCTTGCTGAAACCGACAACGTCTTGCTTCGAAATCTAAAAAAATCCGATTACATCCGAAGATATTTGAGAAAACCCGAATTTTCTCAATTTCTTTTAAATTTTTGTTGACTTGATTTGAAAAGATATGACAATGTATATTTCACAATCCTATTGCTGCTCTTCACGTTGATGTTACATTTTTAATCTGACGTTTCGTTTATTGGTAACCATCATCAACTTTGTTTCTTTAAATAGTCGAAAAAATTTCTTTTATTCCTAAAAAACTCTAATTTTAATCCTAAATCCAACCACATATCGCTCTTTACATTTATCCGACGTTTTGGATAAAAAAAATCATCATCAATGATATTTGATGATGATTACGAAGGAACGAAACGTCGGATTAAAAATCTAATTACATCATTATATACAGGAGGCAAAATGGCAAATGAATGTGAATTTTATTTTGATCAATTTTCACTATTAAAGCCTGAAAAACTGATCAATTGCAATCTACGAAATCTTGAAATTTAAAACATAATTATTTTTCTCAGATTTTAATAAAGTGGATAGATCACAATAAGATTCACCTCCTATACCAATTTTTGTCCTATACCTAATGACGTAATTAGATTTTTGATCCCACGTTTCGTTCCTTTGTAACCATCATCAAATAACACTGATGATAGTTTTTTTCAGCCGACACGTCGGATAAATCTAAGAAGCGATATGTCGTTGGATTTAGGATTGAAATTAGATTTTTTCAGGGACAAAAAAAATTTTTCGACTATTTCAAAAAACAAAGTTGATGATGGTTGCTAAGAAACAAAACGTCAGATGGAAAATCTAATAACATCAACATATACATCGTGTCCGATATAAGAATGCACACTAAAGGGACCTCGGAAAGCAGAATTCAAAAAATTTTTCGTACAAATTCACGGGTGATACCTTAAGAAATCGAGATTTTCACTAATCTGATATAATTCGAAAACGGTAAGAGTTATCGGTAATTTTTATATTTTTATTCATTTGTGTAGTAACGGAAAGAGATATCTCAAATCGGTTTGCACCAGTGTCTGCGTCCTAAGGTCGATCGAAAAGCTCCTATAAAGTTTTTCTATAGGGGTTCAAATAATGTAGATATTCGATAAAATGTAATTTTTGTCTCAAAATGTAACATTTTCTTTAGACTTCGGCACGAAATAGGGAATATGGTAGGAGGATGATCTTTTTTATGGGGGCTTTTTTGGATGCGCTGAGTTCGATTTTCGCATCGAAAAGGTCGTATGAGTTTTCTGTGCAGAAATATTTCGCGAAAAAAGTTGAATTTTTTAATGTATTGTTTTATTACCCTGTATATGATTTTGGACATTTTATTTGTACGTTGGTGATATGTAAGTGGATCCTTCTAATCGTTTTTGTAAAAAAAAGAGGTAAAAAATTTTGAAAAATATTTTTCTAAAAAAATTAATCTTGAAGTGGGTACTTTAGAGAGGGGTATTTGGGTGCGCGAAGTTAAAATTTTTGGACTAAAAAAAATCGGAGAAGTTTGCTGTACCGAAATATTTCAATAGGGATTTTTTTTGGGGAAATTTCTATTTTTAACACCTTGTTTGTGATTTAAAAGTTTTTATTTTTACGTGGGTGATATGTACGTGGATCCCTCTAACCGTTTCTGTAAAGAAAGCGAAATTTTTATTTAAATAGTAATTTGTGGTTTTAACACCCTGTATGTGATTTAAAAAAATTTGTTTGTACGTGGGTGACATGTACGTGCATCCCTCTAACTGTTTCTGTAATGAAAGCGAAAATTCAAAATTAATAATTTTTGAAAAAATTAAACTTTGATGTTTGTACTCTAGAGAGAGGTATTTGGGGTCGCGGAGTTCGAATTGTTGGTCTATAAAATCGCACAAGTTTGCTGTACCGAAGTATTTCGAAAATAGGGTTTTTTTTGGAAAAAATTGTGGTTTTAACACCCTGTATGTGATTTAAAGGAAAATTGTTTCTACGTAGATCCCTGTAAAGAAAGCGAAAACATTTTTTTCAAAAATAATTTTGATGTGCATAGGTACTCTAGAGAGGGGTATTTGAGGACGCGGAATTCGAAGTTTTGGTCTAAAAAATCGCACGAGTACGTATATGTAACATGCGCTCGCTCCGCGCTCAATATGTGCTGCATGCTGTTCAGTAATCGCTAAATCAATCGGGATGCGTTTCGGCCACTTCCGTAAAAATTGTCCTGAATCGTTTTAGGTCGATGTAGCCCGTCCCTATAAAGATGTGCTAAATCGCGATTTTTCATTGGCAGTTGCGACTGTTAATGCGATTTTTCGTTCACTGCGAATCTAAACTGCTAATGCTAATTGAGAATAGACCGTTATGTTATATAGTGGGGTTTAATTTTTTAAGGTGTTGGTTATTATTACATACAACGCGTAATGAGCTGCTTATAGTACTAATGAAGCGTTTTACATATTCATTGCGAGAGTGTTTACCGTGTTACATACAATCACATTAAAACTTTATAGAACAAATAAAAATGGCCGCCCCTAAAAATCGGCCGCCCGAGGCGGCTGCCTCGCCGCCTCACCCCTGGAGACGGGCCTGCCCGTTGCTTTTTTTATTTTTTTTTAAAGATTATGTTTCTAAACAGCTTTTTTTCTTGATTTTGGGTATGTCTTGGGTTAGATTGGGTTAGCACCTGGTTAGTTTCCTTTTCTTGAGCCCCCGTAGCGAGCGAAGCGAGCGGAGGGCCATGCGGATCGACCAATGGGAAAGGCCGATTTTTATATAGTGCACTATTTGTGTAAAGGATCTTATAATGCACATCTGTCTGTGCTATTCGTCACGCTTAAACCAATATATCTAGGAGGTAATGCTTGTTAAATGCATTCGCAAACCGCAAAAGGAATTTGTAGGTATACCACCTACCTACTTATTGCCAAATAACCGCGAATAATTATTTGTGAGAATTTTTCTGTGGCAAATAATTATCCGTTGGAATGAACTAATTAACGCAATAAAACGCGCTATAATAGGCGCTTATTAGGTCGCTTAATCGAGGTTTTTACAACTTTTGCATCATTTCTATTCTGCAGGCTGCATTGCTAAATTAGGGGATTCTGTGGTTGTTGGGCTCAGGCTCAGGAGTTGTGTTGTATTTTGTATTTGGTTGAGTTTATTGAAATTTGGTAACTCAACTGTATGCAAATTTTGGGATAATAATAGGCAGGCAAGTCACGACGATTCACGTAGAGAAGTGAACTATTTCAAAATACACCTAAATTAGCAAGGTCAAATAGCACAAACAATGTGATTAGGGAACTACTAGACTCTCGGCAACGATAACTATTCAGCAGTGCTTTGCGAATAGGTATGTCAGTGATTTCTGGCAGTAACTATGTAAGGAATGCTGTCTATCATGCCATTAGTGTTTAGTATTATAAATAAGTGGCAAAAAAATAATGTCCGAAAAACAGATCAATACGCATATTGATTAAATGTCTCATCTCTAACTAAATCCAAATCTCTACTCTAACGCTTTTCATTCCTTTTATCTTTCTTTTTTTTTTTCGCCTATATCGGTGGTAGCTTCAAATTTGAAACCTTTTGCCTCTTTTAAATGATCAGTTTAATTTAGCAGGTAAACCATTCGTTTGTGTAACCTTGAATAGGCATTCAGATTCTGGTTATAAAAGGATTCAAAATTATCTAGTATGTTGATATACTAATTTTAAAAGAAGATATTTTTTCGCACAAGCACGCGAAATTAGGAAAGGACTCGCTTGCGGTACTTGCATCTAGCGGAACCGTGCAAGATATTTTTATGATATTGCGTTCCTATTTTACCTATGTCTTTGCGCTAGCAAGCGCTCTAGTGGTTAAGTTGCTAGCTCTCTGATTCGGCGGTCCGGGTAAAAAGTTTTTCTCTTGATTTTAGATATGCCTTGAGTTAGTTTGGGTTAGTTCCTGTCCATTGAGCTCCCGTAGCGAGCGGAGGGCCATGCGTGAAGTGAAATATTAGTTTAATGATAAAAAATTTGGGTTAAGAACCGTATTATAGTGAATATACAGCAGCTTGCATGTGTTTCCGCGTATATATTCCATTGCCCGCCATTCAAAACATATTACAACAATAATAAGCACATATCACTATGTAATAATAACGTGGGCTTGTTACGCAAATACGCATGCTCAATAATATGTTCGAGTTGCACGCTCCGGGGAGTTTCCTAACGTGCGAGTGCTCTAAATGTCTTAAAACGTGTATTTTATAAAAAAAAAATCTATTTTGCCCGCTTTTTAATGAAAAACACTAATTTATTCTACTCCCGATCAGCAATTGTACGACCATCTTGTCAATTTTAACGTCTTTATTAGTAGAAATCCTATTCAAAACGGGGGTCGCATTTTTTGCTATAGTGGGCCTTGACATCGCACAATTTTGCTAATATTGTAGCAACCAGTCAACAAAAGTAGTGTCGAAAAGAGGCTCTTTTGGACGCAAAATACAAAATAGTATATTAAGATACTAGTTTTAAAAGATCATTTTTCGCACGAGCACGAAATTAGGAAACGACCCGCTTGCGAGGAGCATGTGTAATGACTAGGAATTTACAATTATTGTAACATTCCGATTTGGCCAGTGTCAAATATTATTAAATTTCATTTTATACGCCGCATTTAGCAAAAAGAATGCTGTATTTTGCGGTAAGAATTTTTGAAAAGAGGTCAATACTCATCGGTTAATTAATTCTAAATTTATTGATTCGATTTGCTGTCAATAAGCTTAAAATTGCCGCCTTCCTTAATGTAAAGTAACTCTATTCTAAATATAGGTTAACGATACATTTGTATTAGCTTTTATAACACTTTGTGACTATATTTATTTTAGTTGATAAACAAAGCATAGATCGCTGAGGTTTGATCAAGTCACTAAAATAGGATATTATGTTACTAGTATAACTTAGCCTGATTTATATTACATTACCGTAGAACAACCAGCAAACCGGTTTATATTTTTAAGAATTCTGTTAATAAAACCTGATTTTACGTTTCATTAGATTCGTCAAATTCATATTTTATTTTCAGTTGGTTCTGTTGGCATCATTGGGTAGTAGGGATGGGCTATTTCCCATAATTGCAGCGGTCGATTTAAATTTTTAAAAGTTTATCGTTTTGTTGGGGAATAATCTCTAGTATTTCTTGCTCATTATCGTGGCTCCCGCCGTCGTTTTACTGCCATAATAAACGAGAACTAATTCGTTTATTATCTTAGAATTATTCTTTGTATCGAATCACTTGGCATGTTTCAGCCCATCACTATTTGCTAACATAGTTTTTTAATCTCGTGGAAGGAGAAGGGCAAATTGACTGAAACGAATAGAGTCCTTCTAAGAATACCTTTCGAGGCGAAAAGAAGATTTGCTGTTAGTGCAGTCATAGAGACGCAACATTTAGTATTAAGATACAATACTATTCATTCTTTGGGGATATATTGTGGTTTCTGTTTGTGTTTTGACACGACCGATTTATCGGGATTTAACTTCTGCACAAGGTAAGCATTTTCTCTGGAATTGTTTTTTTTCCTATTGCTTGTGAAGCACGCGGACGACGCCATGACGGTAATGGTCTTTTCCCTTATTTCTAGAGGCTTTCCAAGTTCGTCGTATAAGACCGAGACCGTCGACCCTCTAGCTACCTTCTGACAAAAGCGAGGTAATTATTGCTACAGTTTTTTTGAAGTGAAAACTTTTTTAGGCGCGTTTTGCGTCATTTTTTTTTGCGGGGGTTGAATGAGACCGAGCCGTCACGCATCACGCGTCATGCTCGGATATGTAACGTAACGCTCCTTCTACTGGCATGTTCCCGTATAGGTAGAGGGCTGAAATTTTCAGGGGTTGTAGCGTAGCCGGGGTAAAAAGAAGATCCTGGACGAAAACGGGACCCCGTACCTCCCCCGTTTGGCCAGGAGAGGAGCGAGAAGGAAAACACTTAAATAATTAATTTCGGGAGAACGGGAAGAGGTACGGGGTCGAAATTTTTATGGTGGGTGCGCCCTATGGGGGGCCACCTTAGGCCATACGGGGGGACCGGGGCTCTAATGTAAGGGGAGATTTTGGGGGGAAAACCGTTTTTCGCCCGTATCTCTGCAACGAAAGCTCGGATCGAAATTCTGACAAACGATGACCCCGCGTATTGAAGTTTTCACTTCTGTCGTGCGGTCTTAAGCACACACCAAATTTTTTTTATTTATCTAAATTAACGATTTAATTGCCTTATCTGTGTTAACCTTTTTTTTGTATATTGTCCACCATTTGCATTCCATGGGTTATCTTATCTACTCCATTTTATCCAATCTGAATTTTTATTTTATTGTAACTTTAGTTTTGGTCATATGGGAACGTTTATATTTTCTTTTAGGGGTGATTCATACCTATCTTTTTTTATATTCAAGTTGTCTGTACCTTAATATTTCTTTGTTTTGCTGATGGTCATTGAAAATCCATTGATAATTTTTAGGGAAATTTGTTTTATAGAGAAAATATATTTATGTAAAGGAGGGCTATAGTTTTTTTTTTCATTGAAGTAAGGGGCTTTGTCTAATGCGTATTGGGTTATTTCAGGGTTCAATTACCGGGCTACCAGTTCGATTACCAGGCCTGCCAGTTCAATTACTGGGCTACAAGTCCTTTCTCCTGGCCAAGTCAATCACCTGGCTACAGATCCTAGCTCCCGGCTACACTAGAGCCAATCTTATCTTTGGGCCAATTTTATTGCCGAGTCCTCTGCTGGTTCTACCAGTTCGGGGCCAGTGCCATAGCAGTAGCAACAGGCGCCCGGCGCCTCCACCAGAGTTCGACCGGATCTAACGGGTATCGTAAGCATTTATCTGTATTATTATTTCTTTTTTTTTGTGATTTGGTATAATGAATTTTAAACTATAGATTGTGCCTCAAAAGAGCTAAGTTTCATTATATCATTTATTTTTCTTGCCGATTAATAATTGTTTCTAATATTTGAATATAAATCAAGCATTGACAGCCAAGCTCTCAATAGTTTTATTCTAATTTTATTCTTTTTATTCATTTATCGGGTCATATGATTTAATTATTGTGGCCGTTCATCGCTACATATTATTATTGCTACATTTAAAATTGGTGCAGCTATTAGCGCACGCTCACATATATGTAATAAGCTTAGGTAACCAAAGTGATCACTTCGGATTGTAGTATTTAGCGCATTTAGAAGGCATACAGTACCGAGTGTTAACAACAGAATTGGTCTCCGTACAATCACCATATTTTATTCTATTTATCAAGTACGTTAATAGTCATTTGACATTCCTTGGTCTTTAAAATTGCAAATTTTACTGTAGTATTGTTGCTGTGTTTTAAAAAAAGAAAAGACTTAGTAGCAAATAGATTGTTCCTTAAATTATAGATTGTGTTTTCTTGTTAAGTTAAGATTAGGTTTGATTTAATGAGCGTGCCTAGCCACCCTGCACAACACCAGCGAAGCTTTTTCAGTTTAGTTGGGAAAAAACTGGTGGCGCTCTACGACCCCACTACCGGGGCCGGATGTAACACGACTCCGGTGCTAGGTTTCCTTTTATTTAAAAATCTTTACTTTTAACTTCCATAAAAAAAACGTGTTGTAAATTTGGCGCCCAACGTGGGGCAAATTTAAAGTGAAAATAACATTTAATTTTCCTGCCTCAAAATGTGTGACCGGAACTGTTACGGTGTTCTATCTCATTCTTTCGCAGGCTACATCCTATAGATCTATATCTTCTTATTGGTGTCGCTTGGAACTACACTAACCCTACATTTCTTTATGGGGAGGAAAAGAATAAGAGTTCACTTCCGTTTTGGAGTTGGTGGTGTTTGGTCGTGGGCAGGAGGTCTGGTTTTCTAACCTGACTTCGCACGAGAAGTGCACGTGATTCACGTCAGAAAGCGTTGTGGCCCCATCGGTTCGGAAGGGGAAGTCGTGGCCGGTTAGGACAGTGTTTAGGGTGGGTCGCTTAATGTAGGGTGGATTCCTACGAAGATTCTTCCAGATTCCTGCACGTGAATACGTGATCTGAAGGAGATTGGGGCGTAGGCCCTGCGAGGATGGGAAGTCTCTCTGACTGCAAATGGTTATATCTGCATTGTGTGAAGCCCCTTTGCATAAGACACTAGCCGTGCATTGCACTAGCTTATTGTGTAAAGATCGGGGATTTCCAGGGGCACAGGTCCGTCTATTGGAGGTTCCCAACGATTAAGGCCCTTCAAACCGGAATAACGTGTAACGGATGTAGAAGGGTAGCTCTACCTCTCCCTAAGCGCCGGACGAAGGGCGGTGCTGGCGTAAAGCCATCGGATTCCCGAAAGGGGGTCCAAACAGTCAGTAACAGTAACAGGATAAGAGTCTAGGACCCATACTAAATTTTAGATGCGAAACCGTGCATGCTCAATGCCGAAACAAGAATAATAGGTATTATTATGGTTTTGCATGGCCTTCCGCTCGCTACGGGGACGTAATCAACAAGAACTAACCAGAACTAACCCAAAGTTACGAAAAAAAGTAAATTAATAAAAAACATTTTAACCTTAAAAAAAGGTAACCAAAACATTTGCCGCGACCGACGCGACGGGAATCGAACCTGCAGCGCAGAAATGACAAGCAGGACCTCTACCTACTACACCACCGAAGCGTTGAAGAAATTTCGCTAGAACGTAGACATGGATAATTCCGCTACATTACGCATGCACGGTTTCGCATCGAAAATTTAGTAGAAGCCTTAGACGCTTGTAGGAAAAGGCACGGAAGTATTTACAGAGAGTAGGCAAGAGCCAGAACGAGTCTCGTTTTTGGTCCTTCCATTGCAGTATATCAGGCTAAGATCACAGCAATCTTGGTCTACATATAAGAAAACATCAGTTAGTTATAACGGTAAGCATATCTACATATTATGTACCACCAAACATTCAGGCAGCCCTTAAATCCCTTTCATCGACCAGGAATAACTCAGGGCTGACACGATTGTATGACGGCCCTTATCTCACACCAAGAGAACAAAGTTAAGCCATGATTTACGGATAGCCGCCGGACGGTAACTAATCAGCCTGACCAATAACGCACGGCCTTCAGTTTACCCATGTCTTTACGGTGAAATGAACTGCCGTCAAGTGTTCTGGTGGTGCAGTGGTTAGTTGGGTCTGTGATGTTTTCTTTTATTTTCTTTAAAGTTATGTTTGTAAAAAGTTTTTTTTCTCTATTTTGGACATGCCTTGGTTAGTTTTTGTTGGTTGCGCCCCCGTAGCGAGCGAAACAAACAGAAGGCCATGCGTGCAACGTGCAATGAAATATTAGACATTCTAAAACGGTAAACAAACAAGTGCGTTATTGGTCAGGCTCATAAGTTGCCGTTCGGTGGTTAGCTCCAAGTGTAAAAAGTTCACTCTCTGCGGCGGCACGTCAATAGTGTGTCTCCTTCTCTGTGCGAAAACTAGCAGGATATTGGCAGGCGACCTTAATTTGACATGGCACGCACTGGTCGAATTTCTAGCAAAGCTGGCCATAATAAGATTTACCGGAAATAAGACATAACAGTATTAGATATACGTAATCATTGTATGTTCTTGAACCATTTTAAAAAATGATTATGAAAAAAATAATTTCGTCATAAATTTAATTAAAAATACCGCAAACGAAATTATGGTTTTTGGCCAGCCTTTATTGAAACTCGACCTGTGTGCGGCGAAAGCCCGCCAACCGTTACCAAGTAAACAGGCAAAAACTACGATTCCTTTGTAGCTCACCCTGAACACGCACATCAAAGCTGCCGCGATTGAGTGGTTCTTCTTATCGTATAGTTAATGTTCGGTGGCCCTGTGATCCAGATATCTGGCTCTTTATATCGGCCTTTCAGCCTCAATACGACCTATCTCTATGCCTTACTAACGTAAGAAGTAGACAATTTTAAAACTAACTATACCTACCTAGATATTGTAGTTGGTTCAAAAGTTTTAAGACATTGCTCGGGGGCAGTGGTTTTACATCCCATAATATTGTCACGATTTGCGACCATATGTATGTTTTAGAACATATACTTTATTTCGTTTTTTTCTAAATACAGTTTCTACCAAATAGACATCTGGATATTTAACTTTCTGCAACTCTTCTTTATAGAACCCTCCTTCAATTTCTTCATTTTGAAGCAAATATGTTGTAGTTATTTTTTTATGCGAAATATTTCATTAGACCAATGTGGTGTGTAACTTTTGGGAAATGCTTCTCGCTGCTTGCTTAGCCGCATATAATCGCCACACTAAATTTTGAAACCTTTGGATCAATTGTTTTTGCGTGAGTAAAAGCTAATCTTAAAGTGTCGTATTCATTACTTTTGTTAACTTCATTTGGCTTTTTGTCGGTTGTAGAATGTTTTGTGTTATTATAGTTTTGAACCATTTCATCTAAAATGTCTATCCATTTGTAATTTCCACGTAACCTGAATTTTCTCCACATTAAATTTTTTATAGTTTTGTTCACTTTCCACCACATTTGCTTTTAAATTAGAATAAGTGTTATAATGATTTATGTTATAATGATTTATGTTAAAATCAACCATTAACTTTTGAAAATCTTTGTTAAATAATTCTTTTCCCATATCACTTTGAAGGTTTTTTTGGGACATTTTCAATACTCTACAAAATTTTTCTCATAGCTTGAGTAACTTCTTTTCCTGATTTTGATTTAATTGGGACTATCCAAACATATTTGAAGCATACATTAATTACTACTAACATGTAACGATATCCTCTATTCCATTTGCAATAAGGTATCATTTCGACTAAATCAGGTTGCTATAAATCATTTAAAAATTTTACTATAACCCTCAGACGTTTGTAATATTTTCTGCTTGGCTTATGAAGTTCATTAACAACTTCTTCTTTAAAGTTATCTGTCATAGTTGTAAGTTAAGAATGTTTAATATTCTATAGAATTGACTTGCCGCGTCTGCATTATTTCCGCATGAATTATGTCCTACTGAGAACATTTCAGACATCTGTTATTTTCCCGCGGCCAAGGCGAGAATAATAGATAAGCGGCACGGTCGTTTCCGGAATAGTGCCGATATATATTTTACTGGATATAAATATCCCGGAGAACGCGTGTTGTAGTTAGTTAGTCGTTGAGTATTGAATTGTAAAGATCTATTAGTTGTAAAGTTAAAATAGTGGTTTAGTGTGTTTAATTGTATACAGTGATAAGGAATAAATAGAGTATTATTTTAAAATATTAATAGTTGTGCTTTTGTCAGAACCCACTGGAAAAACGTAGCAATATAAAAAGGAACAGTACTTACCTATATTTCAGCATGTGTACGATATAATAATGAAATATTTGATTTTTTGCCTAGGTCAACTGGAGTTCAGAAAATAAAACAACATAACAAACACTTTAGACACTTTTATTAATTTTAATAGTTTTTACAATTTTTATTTTAATCAGACTGGGGGTATGTGAGAGCAATAAAAATGTACAGATCAAACCCCATCTTATAACATCTACAAGTTCAAAATAGATTTTCGCATCTCATATTACAGTTATTACATGCAACTTATATGGTTTCAAATTAAATAACGATGAATCTCCCGACTTATAGTACATATACTTTAATGAATTTTCGAACGATTTAAAATCACATAAAATGTAAGTGCAACTTTATATTCTATATACTTTAATCAATATTAGTTCACATCTAATGCCGCTCTCTCTAAGTATCTACATGCAATCGATGTGGATTCCCTTATGCCGTTCCTCTGAACATTTTGAGAGTAGAATATTCTTAATATTTTTATCGACTCGTTTCATCTTAAGTGCCTGAATTTTCAAGTTAATAGAGCAGCATCCTTTGTGTAATAATTATATATAGGTGATGGTAAATATAATATAAGATATATATTTTTGAGTGCCCTTTTCTCTGAGATTTCATAGCCTATCTATTACATCCTTCTAAAAATATATAAAATACATTTCACTTAAATAGGTCTTTTGTACAGCACGTTTTGATTTCGGTGTCTTGGCAAGCCTTATGTAGATTTTTCCGGAAATATATCCCTATACAATATTTGTATATTAAAATTATTTTCTCAAAAAATAATATCAAAAAATTAACAATTTTTAACATTTTTATACAAAATATAAGCAAAGATTCATAAAAAAAAAGTTGTTGAAGGCACAACGGGTATTAAATAGGAAGGTTGTTTTTTAATTAAAAAATTTAAAGGTTGATAATCATAGTAGATATCAATGGTATGTTCTGTATCCACCGCCGCCGCCGCGGCGGAGGTGCGCAGTAGCAAACATCGCCGAGTTGAGCTGTCTGTCTGTCTAAAAAGCTGTCTTGAAAGACAGCTTGCCGATTTGGGCTAACAGCCCCTCACGAGGGGCTGTATTGAGGGCATTGAGGGGCTGTTAGCCCAAGACGACATGCTGTCTCTCAAGACATCTTTTTAAATAGACCGTTGAGGGGCTGTATTGATATATAATGATATAAAACACGTTAAGAAAAACTGTATTTGCAATTATCACATATCATAATTTAGTTTATATTTCCAAAAATATTTAACTTCAGCGTTATTCCCATCAGGCTTTTCATTCGCACTGTATAAATGGGGGCATTGAATGAGGGTTATTTTTAAAACTTCAATAGATTCAAAACAACATTTCCTATTTAACTGTGAAAAATTGCAAAACAATCAAAATATATATATATGCAATTTTTTCAAGAAAATAAATTAAAAATTACTTTTAGATATGGTTCGTCTCGCTTTAAATAAATTTAAATTCATTTCTCGAATGGCTCCTTCTTTACGCATTCAAAGATCTGCCGCCTATTCAGCATTCATCTCTGTACAATCGTTTTAATAAAATCGGAATTAAATGCATTTTATGCCTAATGTAAGTTTTAACAAAAATATATTTAACTTACATTGGTGACCCCGTAATGTCTACAACTATAAAATAAATATCGTAATAATAGAACAGACATAATTATAGTCGATAATAGATAGTGTTATAGTACTTTTTAAACCTATATCTACCTAGACTGCACAAACAAGTCAGTATAGTAGTGATAACTCGTTGTGTCAGTGTAGATCACAACGTATTTATACTACATCCATAAATAAATTTTCTAAAAACACTTGCTTAATAATTACAAGATGCGTCTTAACAAGAAATAATCAGATTTCGGTACCTTTAGTGAAACATTTTGTGTACTGATTATGTTAATTTCGAATTTTAAACAGTTAATTAATTTTTTAGACCAATTTTTCCTTATGTCATGTGGCTACACTTTAAAATTTGAAAATTTCATGCTTTACGTGCCCTACCATCTGGTGACCTAACAATATTATGACATTTAAGGGGTCATTCTTATCATTATACGTGGCACGCACACAAAATGTGAGCGAAATTCATCAAAGAAGCAGGTGTTTTTTCATTTGATTGCGTGATTCTTTCTACGTTGTGAATATTTAGTTCATAATGGGTGGTCCCGAAAGTGTTACGTTCCGAATGTGTGATTAGGAGAATATTATGTTGCATAGTTTTGCCAAAAACTGCATTATTCACGAGTTTGAGCCAATTCTCTTCAAAGTCGTTTTTTGCAGTTTGCTAGACATATTAAGTTGAGGACGGTCCTTTTAAACTACCTTTTTTAATTTTAACGAAACATACTTAACTGGCCTTAAAAATTTAAAACTTCGAGTTGGTTTTTCATGTTGCCTTTTCCCGTTGTTTTCAAATTAGTAGACGTCTTGATAATACAGAATACTATATCTTCTTTCTTTGATCGTATATCGAAAATATTAAATTTAAAATGAGACTAGTTCGATTTAAGAGAACAGAATTTTGTATTATCAAACTACATACTATATTTAATTGAATCTCATCAATAATTTAAAAAAGAGTGGCAACCTAAGCGACGCATAATTTTTATATTAAACAATTCCTATCCAATCTCTCCTTTAATACAATTTTAGGATAACGGAAATTTTGTAAGTCTTTTTTCATCATTGCATGCCATTTCGGAACCTGTTATTGTTTAGTTAATACTATTGGAATCCCAGTTCCAATTTTATAGAAAATCTCAATGCACAACCAAAATAGTAATATTTATGTTTCACAGCCTTACACCAACACAGTAAGTCAGCAATTATTTGTTTAAAAGCAAAGATTTGTTTAATGGTTTAGATCATTTTTCCAATTATTTTCGACTAAAAAAAGCATGCTGACCATACTTTAAACAAGTAGCGGCTGTAACAATAGATATCTATAGCAAAAATTCATTGTCACAGTTTTTTTTTGTATTTTCTATTGATTGTTCATGTTTTTTTTTTACAAAAGCCGTATAGATGATATTAACGAAATTAATATTGTGGAACGTCGGTATATTTTCGATGAAAAGCGTTAATGATTACAACAGAAACTCAGTTCGCCAGGTTTTTCGAACCAGTTAAATACAGTATAGAGATACGGTCTACAAAATCAATTTTCTCGTGGATTTATGACAGCTTTTCAATTTAAATTTTCCCCTATTGCGAAAAGGATAATAGGAAACTGAAAAACTAAAATATTCCAGTACTGAAACTAACCCATTAAATTTGCCCACCTCGATTCTTTATGTCGATACAACTCTCGTCTTCGTTTACCTAATGCAGAGCAACACTTTTCTTATACTCATATATACATTTTTAGTTATTACGCTATACCAAGTAAGAATAACGTTACTAACTATGGTATAACAATAACAGCATTCGAACCAAAAAGGCAGTCCACGGTAGCTTCCATTTTCACAGGGAATGGTACGTACTGTCTTATTTTAAATAAAACACTCTGTCTATTATATAAATATTGTACTAAATAGTTTTAGTACAACCTATGTATTATGTATAGCCACCCTCACATTTTGGTTTTGAAACACTTTCAATACTATGTTAGGAGACAGCGTTTTTACAATTTTCCTTACAGTTGGATAAGATATATATGTATTTTTACAAATATTTTAAAATTGAGTGTATTAGAAATCGAAACTAACAAAAAAACTGCAGAAACGGATGCATTCATAAATACAATATGTAGTAGTTAGTTTATGTTAGTTCTGCGACCTTCACCACTAGAAGAATGGCTAAATAAAACAGGAAGCAACCGCGTCGGCCATCTTTTATTGTTTCAGAGTGGACAACATCAACAACACTACTACGTGTGTTACTTAAACCATTATTCGAATTATTTTTAAAAACTTCATTTTTCAAGCGGCATATTAATTGATAAATAAAAAAAATTATCAGATATACACTAAGTATTATTTAATTTTTAATCAGTAGGATAGTAATAACATACTTATAAGTCCCAAGCAAGAACACATTTTTTATAGGAACTAATTTTTGTATAGGCCGTCGTGAACATACATTTCCATGTCCCACAATATTAATTCCGAAAAATAACATATTATTTATTTTATATACACACAATCTGGAATGAATATATAAGAATTAAAGTGACGTGGTAATGATATATCCTATCTATATTTATGTTTTTAATAACATATAGTATAACATCTATGTTTTTGTAGCATATGGTTCGCAACCTCTCAGTCATATGAGTTTTAAATACGAGGAATGTTTTTATTTCTTTACACATACCTAATGATGTGCTCTCTAACTTTATCACCATTAGTTTTTATTTATTCATTTATGTTTTATGTGAAACAAATTTTAGTTTTTCGCTTTTCATTACAAAGCTGCGGGCGGACCTTCAAGACGAGCGGATAGAATAAAATTACAACCGAAGCTAAAATGCTGTTATTATGGGACATTAATGAGATCATGTATGTATAGTATTTAAATGGATATATCAACACTTGGTAAAAAAAAAATTAAACGATCCCTTTTTTGCTATTAATACAACTAATTATTGTTTAGTAACAGTATTCATTTGAGTAGATTTAGGAACAACATATGTGTTTGAAAACATCAACACTCCTAAGACCAAATATTCTTATTTATATGTTGTGATAAATACCTAGCTATTCAGTGGTTTTTAAAGTTTAAACATGACCAACATGACGCTACAAATTTAATCTAATCAAATTTTAATCTAAATAATTACTATCGAATAATAATTTTCTTCTACTCCTAACTCCTATACTTTAATTGACTTATTAGACATTTACTACCAGTATCGTAATGAAGCTCATTACGATACGGACTGTGATATTCCGTCAATATCAAAGACAGCCATGATCATGACAGATTTAAAATATATCAATTTTGACAGTTCATAGACAATTTACTTAGTAAATTTTAAACATTTTTTATTATGACTGATCGTAGAACAAGTAGTGTTTGCAGCTTACATTAATTTAATGGCTATTAAGACCCTCGGCATTCGTTACGACATTCGCCTCCGCCCAACAATACCTTTACAAAAGGACTAAGTGCTCACAAAATTTTAGCTCGTGACGTCGGGGATGCAGGCCTTTGCTATTTGGAGCGAAGATGTAGGAGGAGGGCTTGCAGGTGATAGGGTAATCGCGATCAAGGCGCAATTTTTTGCAACGTTACCAGACTACTACGATAGTAGCAAATATTAGGATGCCAGTATATAAAGAATGTATCCCTTACATTACAATTTCTCCAATATTGTAAAAAACATATTTAAATAAGATGTTCTTCCCTCTTTTTATAATGCGGTATTCCGTAATTTATTTATTTAATTATCTAATACTACTACCCTGTTCGTGCATTTTCTTAAAGTAATACGCGAAAATGGCAACCCACAATAACATAATTCAGAAATTATGCGGAACCTCGTGGGGAGCAACTGCAACAACAATACGCACCTCATCCCTAGCCCTTGTTTTTTTGTTATGATAATTTGCAAAATCACATGGCAACACCTCATTGGATCTGATATCGGAATGATCTGAAGTCAGCTTCAGCAAAAACAAACTTAATATCAACAAAAAGCTAATGAAAAGAATTTACTGAAGTCATAGTTACCATACCCGATATTACTAGAATTACTAAAAATATTTTAAAGTAGAAGTTAAACACATTAAGTTTAAAAGGGAAAATATGCAATGAGATACTAACCTTTTAACGCTGTAGCCGGTAACTTGTCTTGGCCAATAATGTTTAGCAACTCTGTTGCTGTGTTCAGCTATGGTTCAATATGGACGACGTTATTACTGCAAGTCGTAATTTTAATATTTATATCTTCCCTGGGATGATTTTCAGTGCGGTTTACAAACTCTTCAGTATTTGAGTCAGGTCAATAACATTTTCTTTATTTTCTTGTTTCGCACCGGTCTAATCTCTTTTTCGAAGCCACTGTTACTTGGTCGGAATACTGATTATCTGAAAACCCCACGTTAACCACCAAGCGAAGTTCAGTGAAGTTTTCCTCAGGGAACTCGCCTTTCTGATCTAAAATTACTGGGGTTTTCTCGGTCAGTCTGCTAAAAATATATTCCGAATTGCCTTCAGAAGAATGCCTACGGCTCGTATCGTAGTTCTCATGCTCGCGTCTTAATAGCCATCATTAAATAAATGATCATTATATAATATACCCCTCTGTTTAAAAGATAATTGATAAAGACGTGACAGGCAACAAGGGACTTTATATTTGTTTTTCCAAGCGTATAGACACCATTAATACAGCATTTTAACGCAACATTTTTTATACCGAATATAATTATTTTCAAATAGATAATGTAGGTTATATGAGATACTCGGTTAATACGTTCGATGAGCAATACAAGTAATCCAATCGAAATAATAGCATATATCTAGTTCCTTTCTGTCAGAATGATTATTTAGAGATTACTTAAGACACAACCGAGTAAACCGTCATAAAGTCTCACTCCATCCGCTCACCTTTCCTCGACACTCTCCGAAGTTACTCGAACATTTTCGAAGGCGCCCGACCAGGTCACGTGCTGCAACACGTCATCCATGTTGAGCCGCAGCCGCAGAACTGACAAGGAGGCGTGGCTATCGTGATGGGAGCATACAGGTACCCGTTGGCGATGACCAATGGTGGGGCAGGAGATGCGGTGGCTGGCGGTGCTATTAGACGCTGCTGATGTTGCTGGGTCTGATCTTGATAGAGCACCTGAAACAAAGGCAAAGTAAGAAAAAAATACGTGTCTCACTTTTATAGGCACACAACTGAAGTGAAACTTCTGAACGAGATATTAGGAATTGAGTTTTTATTTTTCTAAGCTTTTTTTCCTTAACTCTTGCCGCCGGTTTCAACACTTTTTTTTTCGCCGAAAACCGCGTTTCTATAACTTGCTTTGTAATTAATTTTTTTTCTATATTTCGTTTTATAATACTTTTATTAACAATTTCCGAACAATTTTTTCTTCTTTTTTAATATATTTTTTTTTATATGGTGTTATAATACGTTTATTAATTTTTCGAGCATTTATTACAGCCTTTTCAATTTTAACCCATTTTTTCAAAAAATGTTTCTTTTTTCATCCTATGTTTGCCATCCCCGACCTCGTAGCTGAACTACTTCGCCTTTCTTTCACCGAAAACCGCGTTTCTCTAACTTTGCGGACAGTTTTTTACGTTTTTATCAATTTTTTGTCCAGTTTTGAGTTTGGGTTTCTATAAAATATTTTCGGAAATAGATTAGATGGATTTTTTTCATATTAAAAAAGAGATTAATATATTATATAATTGCAAAAAAATGTTCAATTTTTGCTCAGTTTATTTTAATACTGGTATACCGTGGTTGCCATGGCAACGTTCCATATAAATTATACTCAATATAAAGCGCTCGAAAATTGAATGATCTAAATTAGCAGCAGGATTAATAATTGATGGTGTACCAAAGAGGATATCAAAAATTATTTTTTATGCTGATTGTTTTCGTTTCATTTTAATAGATTAGTATGATATTTTGTTGCTCTTTTCAATAAGAGTCCTCTTTTAACCTCGGCATGTAGCCTGCAAATTTCAGCGCTCAAGCTATACTGGAACATGCTTCATTCATTAGTGTTTCACTTTGATTTTCGTTTCATTTGATTTAAATTTTTACGCTCGCTAAAAACGTTTCACTTCAAAAAGTAATTATTGTCGATGGATGAATATTTCAGAATTCATTTGCCCATGCTCCTTTTGCCATTAGACCGCATATTAGACGGATAAAAGTGCGTTTTAGACTCATTTTCAATTTTTCAAAAATAATTTTAATCAAAAGACCTTCTCATATTAAGTTGATATACAAAAAATCAGATTTTTCTGAGAATTCTAAATCGGTGAAAACAAATAAGAAAGTGCCGCTGGAACTTTGTAAAGGCGTGACGTCATAAGATAAGAAGATCGCGTTGGGATATATATGTATCCATGACAGTGATAGAAACGTCAGCATTCTTGATGTGCGGTGGCGCGGGTCGCGGCCTAGCGTAATCTTATTTTATTACGTCACATCCCCGATCGAGACGTACTTCGAATTCTGCATATTTCAAGAACCGCTTAAGGGACTGATTGATTTTGAATATGGCTTATTTTCATGAAGTATTTGGATAGGCAATAGAAATTTGATTGTTTTGTCTGAACAAAGATAACTTAAATTAATTTAGTCACCAATTGTGTTCCGATTTTGGTTAAACTTTTAGCAGAATATGGACATTTGTCTCGGAATGTTATCCTGAAATTAGGTTCTCAAAAATACCGATGGCTTGATCATTATACAGGAAAAAACCAAATTTACTTTTTTACCATTAAATACTTAACGCCTTGTAGAATATTTGAACGGTAAAATTTAGTTTTGTTATTCTTTGATACGAAATGTGACCTTCTCCTAAGAAAATGTTTTTGATTCACGTGAATATCCGCTTTTTAAGAGAAGTTACAAGATTTTAAAGAAACTGTTGCAGTTTTTCAATTCCTCTTTCAAGTGCACTTCACTTTTTTTTTTGTTTTTGAGCTAACTGTTTCCGAAGTAATTATTTGTAATTTGACTCTCTTGCGTACTCGATTTTTTAATTTGAGTTCTTCCATAGAAAACTAAACTGTGAAATAAAGAAATGAAAGTTGAAAGTTGATATAACGCAAGGTCAACATATATGTAGACAAAGATGGGAAACATTAATTTCATGATGAGAGAGTCCTCAGTAATTCAAAGAGGGAGAGAGAGAGAGAGAGAGAGAGAGAGTCCTCACGTAGGATGAAGTAATTACTTCCTCCGTAAGGACTCACTCTCGTTAAGATACTACTAGCGTGATTCTGGAACTTACCTGCCATGCTAGGCTCTTGATCAGCTGCAGCGTCTGTCTGCGTTCGTGGCCCATGAGACATACGGTGCTCTGCGCGACGACATCGTGGAGGAGCAGCAGGAAGCGATGTCTGAAGGCGGCCTCATCGTGCCCGCTGCCGAAGTGATTCCACAGGTAAGTCTCTAGCTTCGAGCGTTGCTGCCCGACATCGGAAAAGTCGATGAAAAAACGCGAGCACATATATCTGTAAGCAACCAATAATTTTGTGACTTCTAAAAAGTTATTTAAAATGTATATATAGAGATCATTATTGTTTTATTGTAGTTTCCAAACTAAACTTATGTAAATTAGCGTTTCATAACTAAAGTAACTTAGTTAGATTTTTACTTTTGATTTTAGTAAATATATACCGTCACCACCGAACATTAATAAGAGACTAGAAGGTCCACTCTCAATTGGCACTTTTGATGTAGCGCTGTAGGCGAGACGCTAGACTTTAGACCAGACAGGGTGAAACGTGGCACGAGGCCTGAGCGGTTAACCCGCGACGAAACAATGAGGGAAATACTGGGGCGGGGCTTAGAGTGACCCTCTAGTCTGTTGTTAATGTTCGGTGCCGTCACCTAAGCCTTATCGTCACTCCTACTCATCGAGTTCCTCCTCTTTTTTTATTCAGGTCCGACTGCTGAATGTGCGCGCATCTGCCATTTGACAATAACCAGTGTCGCGCGCTTAAAACGACGACACGCATGAATAAAATACAACTAAAGCAGTAAACTATACATACGCGCGCAAGATGTGGGTGGAGCTCAGGGACTAGGAGTGGGAGTGGCTCAAGTGACGATTAGATTGTAAACAGCTATCAGTAGAGATATATGTTATATTCTGCGACCTCCACCGCGTGGAGGGATGCGCAGTAGCAAAAATCGTCCACGTGGGCTACGCCTTTTTTAAAAGCTGATAGCTGACAGATGACAGCTGACATTTGACAAGTGACATCTGACAGTTGACAAGTGACAGCTGACATCTGACAAGTGATAGTTGACTTTTAGACAGCTTAAATAACTTTTTAGACAGCTTTTTTCCAAGCTGTCGACATTTGATAGTTGACAGTTGACGTACAACAAATGACGGACTGCAATAGCAAACATGGCCGACCTGGACGACGCCATATTTAAAGGTGTAGCATTCGGTGAATGACAAGCGACATTACTTTCGTCAAACACCTGTAATATTTCAGTTAAATATATGAATCCTCTTCTGACGTCACAGCGGCAACCATCCTTGGAAAATACCTAAATATTAATAAAAGTCTCTGAGTCTGGCGGGGATGGAACCTCGAACCTCGGGCACGCGCGGCAAATACGCTGCACCTGGACCGAACAACAGAACCTTCTGAAAGTAGTTTTATATTTTCAGCTGAAAATAGGGGAAAATAAATCAACGATAAATATATATTGAATTATTTATTAAACCATACAGTACATTGGCTTTTTCCGATATTATATAAAAATTTTGCTAATAATATACCACAGGCTACAACAAGAGTAATTACACACATATTTAAAAAATAGGAATATCTATTAGGATTCTCGGAGCTTGACGTAGTCGTAATGGTTCTTGCAATTAATTTCTAAGTATTGGGTAGCTTGAAACTTCTTTCCTAAACCAATAGTAGTAGTCCATTCTTTAGCATCCAAAAATGTTCTATTTCGGAAATAGAGTCTGAGTTTATTAAACCGAGAAATTTCCCGGTGGGCCGGTTGGCGAAAAGTGACTACACTACACCTTTGTTTATATGAAAAATTGATAAAAACTTGGTTATATATCTGCTAATAAATAAAATTTTAAAAATTATTTGCGAAGAAGTAAAAGAGGCTGGTGTTTTCTCTGGAAATAGATACCACGCAAGACATCTCGGTGAAGGAATAGTGTTCTATTATTGTGGTCAGGTGAGCAGTAGAATATAATTTGATTGACATTTTTGTAAATGCGAATGTACTTACGTAACGTGCTGTTCTTATATTCTACTTGCTTAGTTTAAACACAGTCCACAGGTTTGCGACACAGATATTTGTGTTCTACGAAAACAGTGAAACAAGATGAAACAATAAAATTCGGAACAAGTACATATGTGGTGGTATAGTCACCTACCAAATTTAGTGCTAAGAGATGTGTTGAACGGACATATAAAGGCAGCAAATTTTTTTGCATTTTCGAACTCGGTTGCTGTCTTTTTTAAGGAATCATACAAAGGAATAGATATTTGGAAAAAACGTCTCATGAACTTAAACAAAGAGTACTGCAGACAATAGGACAAACACGATGGTGGTACAAAGAACAAGCCTTAAGCTGTTTTGATCTCCTTGTGCCTCAGGCAGTTAGTAAAAATAGAATATTCCCTAAATGGTTTAATTATGAGAATATTTACAAAAAAAAGCTGCGCACAAGAGGTTCAAAATGTCAAATTGTTTTGAGGATTATCAGACTTTTTCGAATCTCAGGAAATCATGTAAAGAAATGTATGCTCAGAACTATAACGAGTACATAAGGGAAACTGAACATAGTTTCAAGGCCTTCTGGAAATATGTTAATTACAAAAACAAAAAATTCGTCTTGCCCCATTCAATAAGGTATGGTGATTTGAAAGCTGACAACTCAGGGTCAATGGTGGAACTATTTGGGCTATTCTTTTCATCTGTTTATTCAAATGATAAATGTGAATCAGAAACTTTACACAATAACAAATTTGTTGATCTCGGTGGTCTTAAAATTAGGCCTTTGGATGTCTTTGAATGAATCTCTAAATTAAATATGAAACTTGGCACTGGACCTGATGGCGTTCCAGCTGTTTTTATTCGAAATTGTCAGTCTGTTCTCTCTGCTGTACTATGTAATATCTTTAATTGCTCACTTACAACTGGTATATTTCCAAATTTATGGAAAATCTCTTTTATCACGCCAATTCATAAAAGTGATGAGCGTGACAATGTTGAGAATTATCGTGGAATTTCCAAAATTTCCATTTTTAGTAAGATCTTTGAGCAAATTGTCTATGACAAAATATATCCTTTATTTAATCAAATGTTTGCGTCAGCTCAACATGGTTTTATTACCAGAAGATCAACTGTCACCAACCTACTAATGTATGAGCAACACCTGTTGGAGAGAAGGTACCAAGTAGATGCTATATATACTGACTTCACCAGAGCTTTCGACAGAGTTAATCATACGAGGCTGTTAGATAAATTCGGAAGTTTGGGTGTGGATGGAGTTTTTCTTCGATGGATTGAAAGTTATCTATCAAACAGAAATCAGAGGGTTAAAATTAATAATTTTGTTTCTGACGTTATAAAAGTCACCTCTGGTGTCCCTCAGGGTGCGCATCTGGCTCCTCTCTTGTTTAGTTGTTATGTAAATGATATTGAGAATTGCATTGGCTCGAATGCTGAATGTCTACTCTATGCAGATGACTTGAAAATTTATAAAGTCATTGAGAGTGCAAGTGACTGTGTGGATCTGCAGGGAGTTCAGAGTGACTTTGTTGAGTGGTTTAAGGCTAACCTAATGCCCCTTAATGCGAGTAAATGTTCAGTCATTACATTTACAAGGAAACGTGAATATATCAGAAATGAATATTCCTTAAATAATAAAGTTCTTGCTTGTAGTGAGGTGGTAAAAGATCTTGGTGTCTTATTTGATTAGAACCTTCGGTTTGACCTACATATTAATATGACCAATGCCCTATTGATTTGAAGCTGGTGGGTTTTATTAAAAGAACTCTGGGTGAATTTAATAACGTAGAATGTCTTAAATCTGTGTACTGCTCCATTACAAGATCTATCTTGGAATATGCCTCAGTTGTATGGTCACCTTATTATGAAATCTATTCTGATCAAATAGAGAGGGTACAGAGAAACTTTTTGAGATATGTAGCCTTTAAATATGGGGTTCAGCAGGATCAAGTTATTTACTGAGAAATTGAAAACTCTTTAAACCTAATTTCCTTGTCAAAACGTCGTGTTTATCTAGATCTTATCACTTTCTATAAAATTATGAATTCAATGATAGATGTTCCTTAGCTGTTAAATTTTATTGGATTGCGAGTGCCCCTAATAAGAGTTAGGACTCATAATTTGTTTAAGGAGTCACAGCACCGAACGAATTATGGCTGTAATGCTCAAATTTCAAGGATGTGTAGGGAAATGAGTTCATTGCCATGTGACATTGATCCTTTCAATTGTTCTTTAACTGTTTTTAAAAACCACATTTTGGCTCATTTATCCTAAATTATTTATATTAAATGTTATCTTTATACTACCAGTTTTTGAGAGGTTGATGTTACTTATTATGATTTATTTATTGTTGTTTAGTTTAATTAATGATGGTTATATTAGCTATTAATATTTACTACTGTTTTATTTAAGAGTAGCATTAATTAATTATTTTATTGTAATTGGAATTTTCCGTAAATAAACTTATTATTATTATTATTATTATTATTATTATTATTATTATTATTATTATTATTATTATTATTATTAAATAAAATATTCCAGTTTGATTATTTTACAAAAAATACTGCAAAAGATGCGTTATAAGTAGACCTACTAGAATAACTAGATATTATTTCAAAGAACACATATTTTAATCGAAATGTCTGATCCCCAGTAGAAAACTATATAAGACTAGTTTGACATTTAAAACGGTTAGCATGACACACATATTTTAGTAAATTATTTCCTATTACAGGACCACCTTCACCTCCAAACAAAAGATTTAGACCTAATTAGAGGCAATGCTATGATCAAGCCATCAATACAAGATTTAAAAGTTATTCAGAGAGATATGGAATGGATTGAAAAATCTATTCGTAATTCCATGTCTTCAGTTAATAAAGAACTAGATGAACGTGGATTGGACGTTGTATTAGAAAATGATTAAACACGGGTTAAAACGTTTTTTTTTTTTATGAAAAGGCTTCTGATAAGATTCCACAAAATGAGGATAAAAGGTTCCAAATTCAAACGTACAGTGTAATTACGGATATGATATGTGAGTCAATGTCCCAAAATATAGACCTCTTTGCCATATAGCAATTTTCATCCCAACATGTTTTGAAGAAACAAGGCTCATTACCTGCCAAAGATATGCTCCTGATACCTAAATTAGTTCCAAAATTTAATGACAAGGCTACAGCTCAACGAATTAAGAAGGAATTCATCAGTTTTGCTGGTAATTGGAACCTTCACAAGTTATATCTTCAGGAAACGTTTGCTAGAACCAATATTTCCATTCATAGTAAAAGTGAAGATGAGGATGATGAATACAATGCGTAAATATGTTCCAAATATATAACAAAAATTTGCTCCTGCGTGTATTGCTGCTACGGCGCTATTTTGAAATATGTGTATTAGGAAGCGTATTGAGTTTTAGCCACAGTGTATCAACACATTTAAACTTTGCCAATCACCCATATGACATGCAAAAGGTCTCTTTCCATTCCCAAATAAGCTAAGAAATAGGTTAGGTGATGAAAGGCTTGCTATAATATAATGTTAATGTCAATAGTTTTTTATAAGATTATTTTTGACACTACTAAATAAATGTGTATCGTAACTTGTGGCTTAATTTTCTCTTTTAGGAAAAAGCATATTTTCTACACCTACGCATGAACTGTTGATCCGAAATTTTTCCGTGCCGGTCTCACAGAGCCCATCCGTCCCTGAAAGGTCTATACGTTACTACACTAGTACCGCTCTTGATAATTTTAGTTCAGTAAAAATATAATTTTCAATGACAGTTTTACCAAAAGTCATTTATTTTGTATAAAATCATAGCTTTCGAATTATTCACCACTTATTCTACATGTTTAGATCAAATATAGATACTAAATCACCACTTTTTCATGACTCAACTTTCAGCTACAAGTTTAGTGTATTGTATTCCCCATATGTGGTGAAATTTCATAACTGTCCCTATCACTGTTTGCAGTAATATTTTACTAATCGAAATGTAGAAGATTAAATGCTAATTGAAATAGTAAATTCTTGAATTAAGATTTACATGATATGTTTGTGACATTGAATCAAATAAAAATATCAATTTACTAGTGCGTTTTACTACCAATTATATCAAACCATACCGGTTCCATTCTACCAAATGTGGTGAAACGTTTATCACGGTGGCAGCACAAGTTCTCTAATATATGTGCTACGGTCGACTCATCGATTGTACGGTACGCGGCCACTTACCCATCGGTCTTGACCTTTTAAAAAATGGCGTTCCTTTCAACGAATGACCTTTATTCGAAGCCCGACGAAAGGCTGCGCCTCCCCATCAGATTAACTATCAAAATCCAATTGTCATCAGTTCTGTGTCAATGATATGCATTCCTAGAAGGCGATAACCGTTTCGATCATTCGTTGCTATTTTTAGTTTGTGAACGGTGAGTAGGAGACTCCACAACTCGATTTTTACAGTATATTATCGAGGCAAAAATAAACATACTATTTTTGATTTAAAACTTTTCATTTGAAAGGTGCCGATCTATGAAGGTCGGGTACTAATTCTACACACACCCAGGGGCAAAAAATAGTTGATGGTCTATCTACTCCACGGTATATCTAGTCTTGTTAAACCGCTATTGCTTAATAACTGCTCGCTAAACTTTGTCTCGAATATAAACTAGTTTACAATGCAGCCGCATATTTTTATTTAATGACAGAGAAAAGAGAGCGTGATTCTATTATGTATTATGTAATGCATTCTATATGGTAATCCTGCCTCTGAAATAAGCTGATACGGGCGTCGCGTCGTAATAAAAGAGAGTTTAAAGTTCAATTGCGTCTGTACGCCACAAGGTAATACAAATATAATTTCGCTTCTTCATCACGTAAGTTAAATAGGTACTAATTGATTTATTTCTTATTTTAAAGTTTTAAAACTGGGATTTGTTTCTATGTGACGATTAAACATAATTAATGCTCCATTACCTTTCCAACGATCTAATATAATCCGGATGAGCAGGTCGGTAGTTCTTCACCAGTAACGTGCAATATTTCAGGAGACCCCCGCCTCGTATCTCTTCGGGTCGTCTCGTTGATATCAAACGTTTCTGCAAATGATGGAGGGCTTCTTGGAAATCCCCGAACACCGATTCGCCCACCACCGTCGGGTAAAAGTTTTCGCTGATCAGCGACGCTCGACCACCGTCGTGGTCACCAGTGGCACAACGATAAAATAGCAGAAGCGAGTCCAAAACGATCTGGAACGAGTCAACGCTGAACTCGAACTGTCGGCGCATGCGATCGACGAACTTTAGCTCGACGCCCCTGCCCCGTTGACAGCCCAGGGAGATGAGCGACCATCGATCTCCCGAATCTGACGGATTGTTGACCTGAAACAGAAAATAATAGTATGTAAGTGATCACTTAAATGGAAAAATCCTCAGGAATTTGTAACTCTGTTCGACCTAAACCTGGAACATAACAAAGCTGCTGGTCGGGAAGTAGGGGAAGATTTCAATCCTAGGCAAAGTGAAATAATACCATGAGGAGTATCAGAACGAAAATTTCGAGGATGATATTGTTAATCCATGTTAAGGTAGCTGAAAAATACGGAATGAAGGTAATAAGGAAAGAGTATTAAGTTCTGATAATAGCTCTTCACAAAGTTTTCAAAATATTGTTTCGTTAACAATAAGAACAAAGATGGTTTGGATGCAACAAGTACGGTATTACCAAAGACCACGGATGAAGACCATGAAAGTTTAAATGTTTTACTCATTACGCAACAGCTTGTTCCACAATTTGGTGGCGAAGATTTTGTAATGTCAAATGCTTTCGTTGCGATTGTTGCGAAACATGTTCTTCTGAGATACTGGTTTTGAAACTGAACAACATTCAACTAACTTAAAATAGGACGTTCGGGAAACATTGAAAACCTTTGAAAGGCATATTTTATCAGACCCAGTTGATGAAGGCGTGGACGAGCTTGCCTAACACTTGTAAAAGCTCATCAAGAATATTGTAATTTAAAGACTGTTATAAGTTTAGTATCTCGATACATGACCTCATTAAGAGTTCGCGGCAGGGTCTTACCTTCACCATCTTGCTGACGTAGGCCTCCTTCAGACTGCAGGTGGATATTCTTTTGCGACTGACCCCGTCTGGCAACATGTCGTACAGTGAACTCAAAACCGCTGCTTTGACTTTGTCGAAGTTTCTGGGCGAGCTCAATTCCACCCCGAAGATGAGGTCCACATCATTGTAGGGCTGCTCTTGTCCTAAAAAAAAATATTTCAATAGATTTCTACCAACAATAATTTTTGATAATCATTACTATGCTCATTTTACTAGATCTGGTAAAGAATTTGCAGCAGATTGCTAATCAACTGGTTTGGCTTGAACTCTAGGCAATACGTCGAATGATGTTAAAGTAGCCCTCAAGCTTATTTGGTATTATTATCACATAATTTTAAGTTACACAGCAAATTACCACGTTAGTTTCTACCCCATTAGAGAGCCTTACGCCCTTACGCACGTTTGTCTTTAAACTTTAAACAAACTGAAAGTAATTAAAAGGAAACTGAATTTGATTTCAAATAAAGCAATGATATGATTTGTTTTGTTCAAGACGTAACTCATATGTTGTTTGACGACCCTATCCTTATACTTACCAGCAGCTAATACGTGTGATGCAGCACCTCCGTTTAGTCGGATATCTCGGACGCGCATACCCGCACCTCCTGCTGTCGGATCCCCTTCCAGTTTGGCTCTGACGATGTCTACCAGGTCTCTCAGTCGTACTTCTAAAGTGGGGAAATTGCCTCTGCCGATGATGCTCACCTGCCGAACATGGGAAAAACCAATATTATATACATATTTATTCAAGTTTTAAAACTTACTCCAGAACATACTAT
>MU191416.1:4053-35852 GCA_016904865.1 Pissodes strobi
ACCCACAATAACCCTAAATTAACCAAAGTAAGAAAATACGCGCGCTTGTCTTTTCACTATCTCAAATTAAGCAAAACCAACCCAGACTAACCAAAATCAACCCAAACTAACCAAAGCCAACCCAACCAAACCAAAACTAACCCAGACTAACACTAAATTAACCAAAGTAAAGAAATAAGTGAGCAAACAAGCGCGCTACGTGCGCTTGTCTTTTCACTATCTCAAACTAAGCAAAACTAACCCAGACTAACCAATACTAACCCAAACTGACCCAAAGTTACCAAGACCAACCCAGACGAATCCAAACTAACCAAAGCCAACGCAAACAAACCAAATCTAACCCAGACTAACCCTAAATTATCCAAAGTAGGGAAATAAGCGCGGAAACAAGCGCGTTACGCGTGCTTGTCTCTTCACTATCTCAAACTAAGCAAAACCAACCCTAACTAACCAACACTAACCCAAAGTAACCAAAATCAACCCAGACTAACCCAAACTAACCAAAGCCAACCCAAACAAACCAAAAGTAACCCAGACTAACCCTAAATTAACCAAAGTAACGAAATAAGCGCGCAAACAAACGCGCTACGCGCACTTGTCTCTTCACTATCTCGAAGAAAAGACCCATCGAGCTAAAGCTCTCGGGGTCTTTTCAGATTGTAAACGAAAATTTGTCTCATAGAAATTTTGAAAAATCAATGTTTTGTTTCAAATCAACGGTCTTTTCGATAAGACATCTCCGCTATCGGTATATTACAGTTGACAAGTTGGCAATAACGCGAAAAATCGTGCTTGCTTACGTTTTCACTTCGCTTCGTTTGTTTTTAGACAAGCGTCTACCTACAGCAAATTTTCGACCATTGGACTAATATTTCACTTCACGCATGGCCCTTCGCTCGATTCGACGGCGCAACCAAACAAAACTAGCCCAAGGCACTGCCCAAAATCATGAAAAACAACTGAAAATATCTGAATTAGCACGTACGCATGCGTGAAGGCTCAAAATTGGTGTTGGTAGACGCTATTAGCAAAGGCAAATTTCTGCGCGAACAACAAAATCATCTGCGCCGCGACGAAAAACAACACCAACATTGAACACAAATATTTAGAAAAAAATGCATGATCCGCAATATTTATTTCATACATTGTCAAATAATTGTGTGCGCTAACGCCTAGTATATCTCTGACATTTTAATTCGTGTGACGCTAAAGTGATATATCACCAAGGCTATTATTGATTAACTTAACTCACATCACTAAAAAATGAGATGCATATGGATAAAAAGTCTTCTCAAAAATTTTTTATTTTTTTTTGAAAAATTTTAGTATTAATCGATTGGTTTTTGTATTCTTTTCTGAAAGTGAGGATGATTCAAATATTTCCTTCATATATTATATTTTTCTTACATTTTTGGTCATCATGTTATAGGTTATCTGCGTTTTCTGCGTCGGTTTTAATGTTAATATCCGTATTTTTTTCAGCTTCGTTGATATTTATGCGAACTTTGTTAAACCGGCCAACCCCCTCAAACATACCTCACACACATTCGTGTTGGCCGAGGTTTGCCAGACTTGGCCCAATGTGTGTGCCCGCCATAAGAAAGGTTTTGATCAAACTTAATCGTGAAAAAACTCTCTCAGCTGAAATAGAGTATTATTTATTTGCCAAGTTATTCTCAAAGTGACGTTTGTTGTTTGTATAGTTAACGTTTTTTTTTCGTATACTGTGGAGCACCCGGAAGATCGGCGGCCCTCTTTTTGCCTTATTGTAAATCCGGCCCTGCCTGTCCTCCCAACTTAAGACACCTATACTAATGCCTTAGGCATAGTATCTAATCCGACCCTGGAAATAGTCTGTCCATGGAAAATGCAAGAATTACTTTTCCGGCATTTTCGCTCGGATAATGAGGCATATAAACCTGAACAAAAAGTTGGAGGCAGTGGCGAAAACTTTTGAGCGAATAAGGCAACCAACGACGTGAGTGACGGTATCCATCATGTTTGAATTTTTTGATTAATTAAATGTATCTCTGTAAGCGAAAACTGGCGAGTTCCGGCTTGTGTTGGGAAGCTACGGAAACGAAAATGCTTCATATTTAATTATAATGGCTTGTGCCTATGTATTAATTTCTGGTTCATGACTTCTTGTTTAGTGACGAGTCTGCAACTGACAAAGAAATTTCTAAAATAATGAAAAACGAAAAAACTCGTTCCACTGAGTTCGTTAGTAGAGGGGTTATTGTACTCGTGTGTTAGTGTATTAGTCAACTATATGATTTAACTTTCACTTTGTTTCCGAATTGCATTAGCCTAAAGAAAAGAGTCGATTATATTTATCAGAATATATACTAGAAAAATGTCGAGCCACCTAGGATAGTTTGGATTAGTTTGTTGCAAATAATTGTAAGTAGCCAACCTATTTTATTACATTGAACTGTTATTACTGAAATCGGTTCCTAAAATATGTGAAACACATTTCCAACACCTTACGAGTTATTCGTCGTTCATTATTGTAGCAAACGCATCCCGTACCCTATCTTCTAAATCCTGTCGAGTTTTGGATGGCGAAAACTCGTAACCTCCTTTTTCGCGTATCCCCATGAGTAATAATCGGGAGGTGTGATGTCCGGTGATCTGACCGGCCAAGCAATAGGCCCATTATTGGAGATAATATTGTTACCAAAATTATTTGTAAGGACCTCCATCACCTCCCTGATACTGTGGGCTAACCCAAACTAACCCATCTAGCTGGAACCACAAATCATGGATTTCATTTGACAGAACTGCATTTTTATGTGCTGTTAAAATTTGTTCTTGCAAAAGTAGCAAATACCTATTTCCACATAAATTTTCATCAAAAATAAACGGTCCAATCAAACGGTTGTCTAAAACACAACCATAAAAGTTTTATTTTATTGTGGGACGTAACTTCAAGTTACGCTACATTTTAAATTACCTATAATCCGAGAATAGCAACCGCAGAGAAGCGACAACATAAATCTCGCTCAAAAATTTGGAGTGGGAGGTAAAGCGGCCAACTGTCATCTCCACGTACTTGTCAGTTTGTTTAGTCCGAGATTTGTTTAGTACAGTCGTCGACGACAAAATTTTTGCGTGAACGCCAATTTTCTTTGGTCTGTTTGTGTGAATTATTATTGAAGTGACTTCTTTAGCGAGGGTAAAGTCAGAAAAAATGAAACGCTAATTAAAGTGAAACGCCTCTTTAATTAAGCATGTTCCAGTATAGCTAGAGGGCTGAAATTTTCAGAACATCTAGCCGGAGTGAAATGAGGATCCTGGATGAAAACTGGACCCCGTAACCTCCCCGTTCGGCCAGAAGAAGGGGGGGGGGGCAGAAGAAAAAACAAAAACAATTAATTTCGGAAGAACAAGAAGGGTTACGGGGTCGAAATTTTTATGGTAGGTGCGTCTCGTGGGGGGCTGCCTTTGAACATATGGGGGATCTGGGCTCTAATTTAAGGGGGATTGTGAGAAAAAAGGGTTTTTGGTCATATCTCTGCAACGGAGCCTCGCACCAAAAATCTGACAAGCTCACGGGGTAAAAAAACGTAAAAAATTGTTCGGCAAGAATACAAGTATTATAAAAAGAAAAAAAAGGTAGAGAAACGCGGTTTTTGGCAAAAAAATCGAAGGAGTTCAGCCACGAGGTCTGAAAATTCTATATGGATTTTTTTTTGAAAATGGGAAAAAACTGAAAAAAACGTAAAAAAATGTTCGGAAAGTTAATAAAAGTATTATAAAAGGGGAGAAGAAAAAAAATTATAAAAAAGGTAAAAGATTGTTCGGAAAGTTAATAAAAGTACTATAAAACTAAATGAGAAAAAAAATAATAAAAAAAGGATTACAAACGCTAAAGCTGAGGAAAAAAACTTAAAAGAAAATAAAAACTCAATCCCAATATCCCATTCAGAAGTTGCACTTCAGTTGTGTGCTTATAAAAGTGAGGCACATAATTTTTTTGTAAAATATTTTTTCTACTCTTATAGTAAACACTTTCTGACGTACAGTTTACTTAATAAGTAAATAATTCTTACACACAAGTATGCGTAAAAAAAAACTCGGCATCGCGTTACCTGTGCTTTGATTTTTTGGCAATTTTTATTGTTTGTATTGTTCGATGACAGCAACATCATTTAAGAGTTGATGTTCAAATCGGTAATAATTATTAGTATTACTGGCATTTTAAACATAGTCTTAGAAAAAGTATTGTACACTACTTGAACGGAAATTTGCTTCTTACAAACTCGTTCGTTTAAAGCCCACGCTCGCTCGTGCAGTAATCTGTTTGCAATAAGCTACTTCATTCTCGTTATGTAATATACTATTGTGAACTGTGTTTATCTTCGAAGATTAGATTTGGTTAGTTTTAATTAGTCGCCTAATCAACTTTCGGTTAGTTTCACTTAGTCTCAACTTATTTTTGTCATTTGAACCGGTTTGGATACCTTATAATCAATTTTGATAGATTTGGTTAGTTTGGGTTAATAGTCGAATCAACTTTCGGTAAGTTTCACCTATTCTCAACTTATTTTAGTCATTTCAAGCGGTTCGTTATGATCAATTTTATTACATTTGGTTGGTTTGGGCTAGTCGTCAAATCAACTTTGGGTTAGTTTCACTTAGTCTCAACCTCTTTTACTTATTTGAGCCGTCTCCGATACGCTATAAACAATTTTAATGGATTTTGGTTAATTTGGGTTAGTCGATTCAACTTTCGGTTAGTTTCACTTATTCTCAACTTATTTTAGCCATTTGAAGCTATTCCGATACGTTATAATCAATTTCAATAGATTTGGTTAGTTTGGGCTAGCCAATCAACTTTCGGTTAGTTTCACTTAGTCTCAACTTATTTTAGTCATTTGAAAAGGTTCCGATACATTATATTCAATTTTGATAGATTTGGTTAGTTTGGGTTAGTAGTGCAATCAACTTTCGGATAGTTTCACTTATTCTCAACTTATTTTAGTCATTTGAAGCGGTTCCGATACGTCATAATCAATTTTAATAGATTTGGTTAGTTTGGGTTAGTCGTCGATTCAACTTTCGGTTAGTTTCACTTAGTCTCAACTTATTTTAATCATTTGAACCGGTTCCGATACGTTATAATCAATTCTAAATAGATTTGGTTAGTTTGGGCCAGTCGTCCAATCAGCTTTTGGTTAGTTTCACTTAGTCTCAACTTATTTTAATCATTCGAAACGGTTCCGATACGTTATAATCAATTTAAATAGATTTGGTTAGTTTGGGCCAGTCGTCAAATCAGCTTTTGGTTAGTTTCACTTAGTCTTAACTTATTTTAGTCGTTGAACCCGGTTCCGATACGTTATAATCAATTTAAATAGATTGGGTTAGTTTGGGTTAGTCGTCGATTCAACTTTCAGTTAGTTTCACTTAGTCTCAACTTATTTTAGTCATTTAAAGCGGTTCCGATACGTTATAATCAATTTTAATAGATTTGGTTAGTTTGGGTTAGTAGTCGATTTAACTATCGGTTAATTTCATTTATTCTCAACTTAATTTAGTTATTTGAAGCTTTACCGATACCTACGTTATAATCAATTCTAATAGATTTGGTTAGTTGGGGTTAGTCGTCGAATCAACTTTAGGTTAGTTTCACTTAGTCTCAACTTATTTTACTTATTTGAGCCGGTTCCGATACGCTATAAACAATTTTAATAGATTTGGTTAGTCGTCCAATCAACGATACGAAAATTTCGTAACGCGAGACGAAAAGATAAACCATGTCGTGACCTTGAAAAATCACTCCCATGAAACCAAAGAAGTATTCACTGCAAAAAGGTTAGAACGCGACAAATCAGTAAACTCTAAGTTAAACCGTTAAATCCTAAAAGATAACTACTATTCATAATACATTTTTAACAAAGTAAATGATAAACATGTAATTAATTACTAGTTTTATCGGTGTATAGCATTTCTTTTCCTTCATTACATTTCTCTCAGTGTATTAAACCGGTCATCTGTCACATATGACAAATTGACTCTCCAACTTCAAAGGTACCGACGGCTTTTGTCGCTTCTCTGCGGTTGTTATTCTCGGGTATAATGCCACACCAAACATTAAGCCATGGTAACCGTATTTCTTCTAAATGATGTGGATTTTCTCTATCCCAGCAATGATGATTGTGTTTGTTGAAAATTCGGCAATTTGTGAACCGGGTTTCATCTGTCCAGAGAACTTTGGATTGGAAATTGGGCGTCTGTTGACATTTGTTGATAAACCACTGACTAAACGTGATTCGTCTACTGAAATCATTTCCCTGAAGACCCTGGACAGTACGTGGTTTGTAGGGATGAACGCGTTGTTTTTTTGTAAAACCCGATGGAAAGTTGATTTTGGAATAGCTGTCTGTTCTCTCACTTTTCTCACCGATGTAGTGGGATCATCCCTGACGTTTTCTATTATAGTCGCGTCTCTTGCTTCATTAATTCTTGTAAAAGTTTTGGGTTTCGGCTTTACAAAAGATCCATACCTAACAAGGTCGTAGCTAAGAATCTAAAATGTCTCTGCTGGGTTGATACCGCTTCGGAAATTGCTCTTCGTCTGCATGTGCTGCAGCTTCTGTATTTCTGTTAGCTTTAAAATTAAATTCTTGCATATCTTCTGTTATCTTCGTTGGAATAATTAACAGCCATTTTTACTTGAAATCAACGTAAAGGTCTGGTTAAACACTTTTTAACAACAGAAATAAAATAACCTATTTAATGCAATTTACATGTATATAACATACATTATAAGGCGCGTTATCATTTGTTTCATAATGGTGGCTACGCGCCCTACTCAAAGCCCAAGGTTCATAGAGACGTTAGGTTGCCTGGTAACTTTAGACCAATAAGAGGATTGCGCGAGAATACGTCATGTGTTTGCCAGATTTGAATATACCCCATCACGTCGGATAGGAATTGATTGAATAATTGTCATAATTTTGATTATTTTTTAATTTCTGCTTTAGGTATACTAGTTTTAATCTTATTTTAATGAGTATCTTTGTAACTTTAAACCTTCTGATCTGTAATTATTTGTTTGTTAATATTATGTAACAAGCAAATTTTGGAGAGGCGATGTGCGACGTTCAAATAGGCGAGGACGTGACAACCCTGGAAAACGAATGGTGCAGCAGTAGAATTGAATCGGTGTTATATAATACGGAGTATATAGATAGATTAGAAATAAGGCGTAGATATAGTTATTGTACGATAGCAGAGTCGACTCATGGTGTTATGTAATTATGATAACTGTACTGGCGAAGGTGTATTGGTGAAATAAAACGTGTTACTAAAAACTAGTCGTTTACAATTACTTTTGCTTAATTCTCTAGTATTAAGACCTAGTTCTTAAGTACGGCTTTGTCAACATCTCCTATTTTTATGATATTAAAACTATTTTTTGACTTGACTTGAATTGCAGTTTTTAAACTTCTTATTAAAGACATTTAGAAATAAATTAAAGATCTTCATAGGTACAAGAAATTTTATGTCTTTTTAATCAGAGTAGGTATAATTTTTTAATAATTGAATTGCATGCAGCAAGATATAATATAAGGAAAGGGAAAAGGTAATAATTTTATCCAGTCAAAAAAGCAGGAAATTAAATACATGTATTTACTCATTTATTCAATACAAAAATGTAGCTACATCAATTAACTTTAATCCTATTTCTACACAAAATATTAAGTAGTTTTAAGTTAACCTTCTCAAATGCTACAATATCAATATTAGATGTATACTGTATACATTTAAAAATGGGCATTTACATCACATCCAAACAATGTTAAAAAGATGAACACAATTTAAAATTTGACTGGCCTATCGGTGACTAAAAATATGTTTTCTTTTAAATGTTTTGAAGCCAATATCCGTTCCAGCGTTTTTTATATATTTCAGATATTTCAATAAATTCATTTAGTCCCTTGTAAAAAAACAGACACCATGATTTTATATATTGTTCTAGTTATATTATACTGGCATCTGTTTCTTGTAAAGTAATTGTAGATTTGTGTTCTTAGTGCTAAAACTCATTAAAATAATTTGGCATTAATCCTTTTTTCAATTTATAAACAAATGTCATAACATGAAAATAAGCAAGTTGTTTTATTGAGAACCATTTAAGTAGCTTCAACATTACCGTAATTGGAGTATATCTATTATGTCTTAAAACCAATCTCATTCCCTGATGTAAGAACATTTCCAAAGATCCTATTCTTATGTTTATTATACATCAAATACAAAATGCTGGCACAATAGTCAAAATGTGGTTACACTATGGCTTTAAATAATGTAATCCGAGCATACAGAGTTAAATTTTTGGTAGCCCTAGCAAAAAAGAATAACCTTCTAATTTCCCTTTAAGAAAGCGAATTATCAAATTGAAAACCCAGATCTTTTACAATAATTATCCACTGTATAGGTTCCTTATCTAAAAGTAATCCATAATTTTTCAGATTTATTTTTTTAAGTTTATTATTTGTTCTTATTAATATTACTTTTGATTTTTCACTATTTAATTTAAGTTTATTAATTGTTGTAAATTTATTGAATTTATTTAATAATTTAAAGTTACAATAAATAAGACATGTTTAAATTACTCCGAAAATATTAAGTATGTATTGTTATTCAATACCAACCTGCAAAATTACAGACCCATTAGTTTACTATCGCATATATATAAGCTATTCATGAGAATCATTAACAAGAGGTTAACAAATAAATTCGACCTATATCAACCCCGCGAGCAAGCCGGATTTCGAGCCGGATTTGGCACAAATGACCATCTACAAGTAGTCAAGTCCCTTATCGAAAAATGCATCGAATATAATAAACCCCTCTGCATAGTTTTCGTCGATTACGAAAAGGCTTTCGACACAATAAACCAGCATAAAATGCTACAAGCTCTTGCTGAATGCCGTATCGATCATAGATACATCGAGGTTATCAAACACGTGTACCAAAGAGCAAAAGCTTATGTTAGGCTGCAAGATGATTCCGAAGACTTTGATATCGCACGAGGTGTACGCCAAGGAGACGTCATATCACCAAAGTTATTCACAACCCTCCTAGAATATATGTTCAAACAGGCCAACTTTGGTGACATGGGCATAAACATAGATGGCGAAAAACTAAACCATCTGAGATTCGCCGACGATATATTAATTATCGCAGATAGTATGGACGAAGCCAAACAAATGCTTCGGAGGCTCAAGGAAGCATCTAACTCTGTTGGACTCAAAATCAACACCAACAAAACTCAATACATGACAAATCTTGTTATGAGTGAGGCAATCAAGATAGGCGGCGTAAGCATAGAGCAAGTAAGCTCTTATAAATACCTTGGTCACGAAATCTCTATTGGTAGAGACAATCAAACACGCGAAATATCGAGAAGAATAGGCCTAACATGGGCGGCCTTTGGAAAGCTGCGCAATATCTTTAAGTCAGACATTCCAATATGCCTAAAAAGAAAAGTATTCGATCAGTGCGTGTTGCCTGTGCTTACATACGGGGCTGAAACACTTACCCTCACAAAGAACACTACAAATAGAATAAGTATCGCGCAGAGGAAAATGGAGAGGTCGATGTTAGGTATATCGCTAAGAGACAGGATCCCAAATATAACATTAAGGGAGAGATCTGGAGTGACGGACGCGGTTACCCGTATAACAACCTTAAAATGGAACTGGGCCGGTCATGTGGCGCGAATTTCGGACAATCGCTGGACAAAGAGGATACTTGAGTGGAGACCGCGCCAAGACGCATACAGAAGTAGAGGCCGTCCACCAACCAGATGGACCGACGACATTAAAAGGATAAAGACAAACTGGATAGAGGCAGCACAGGATCGGCAAGGATGGAGAAGGCTACGGGAGACCTATGTCCAGCAGTGGACGCGATTGGTCGATTGATGATGATGATGATTGTTATTCAGTGTGGTTTATTTGCGTTAATTTCAGTTTTAGAATTTAACATAGAATAAATCATTTGCCTATATAATTAATTTATAATTTTTTTTATTTTTTTCAAATTTTTTCGAAATGCATCAGACGCCTTCATTTTTTCTGTCTGTTTTTCTTCTCGCTATATATTTAGAACTAGTTCTTTTGGAACATCTACTTTTTCCTGAATATATTCTGTTGTTTTCGTGACAACGTCTTTTTTAAATCCAAAATTATCCTTATGTATTTTAAAAAAGTATTTATCCATTTTAGACATTAGTTCGAGCGACATTTCAGACGGCTGGATCAAACCTCCAAAAGATAAATTTTTGAATCCATGATGGTATTTTGCAATAATCGTGTGGATTTGTATCTTCACCAGCCTTATATGTATGTTTTCCTAAGTCAGGGTACTTTGCCATATGTTTTTTTGCTAGGTAACCGGCAATATATGCTAATCCATCCTTTTCAGATTCTTCTTTCAAACCGTCTTTAGAAGTGACACTACCAGATGATGTGCTGTCGGTGTATATTTTGTCTTCACTCATAGTTTCCAGATATTCCTCTTCGACTTCTATGTTACCCAGTTTTGCCTGCTTTAACACACTTGCCAGAAGGTATTCTTCATCCACTAGCCTTGGAGAGCTGTGCACATTGGAATGAGTTGTCACCAAACCGGGATTCTTGCCGAGTAAGATCATCCTTATTCTGTACACCGCATTTAGAGGTGAAGGGTGGTCATGTAGTCCCCCACGAGTTCTAATCTGAAAATAAAAAAAAACATTTTTGCAGCTGTTAAATGAATAAAAGTGGTTGGTAACCTTACTTGACAAAAGAAGTTTTCTAGACAGTCTTCAATAAGTTTATAAGTTAAAATATATTATATGCCATATTCTTGTTTCATTAAAACATATAACCGAGCATATAACCAGCGAATATCAACTACGACAAGAAGGCCCACTCAATGGCAAGAGAACGCTACAAAGGAATCGTCGTTCATTTTCTTCGTTGCCTGGTAACGATCGGCGAACTTCGCCGCACACAGGTTGAATATAAATAAAAGCTGGCCACAAACGATATTTTCGTTTGCGGTATATTTAATCAAATTTATGACGAAATTATTTATAGCACTCTAATACTCTATTTGGCTTTGGAAAAACACAATTGATATCTTTTGAATTGTTTGCAGCGCCCTGTCAAACTTACGTTATGGTTTTTTTTATTATTATCACCAAATAAATATTTTGATAAAGTTTGTATTCAACTGGCTGTTTCAAAAATCTGTTAACGTTTTTAATTAGTTATTATTGATAACAATACTCAAGGTATCTAATAACTAATATTTAAAAGATTTTGATTTTGTGTTAATGATTTCACCATATTTCCGAATACTAATATTCTGACAAAAGACATCAAGAAGAAAATGTTGCTCGAATTTGCCCCATCTTTTAATATTCAATTAAATTTTGGCGTTTTCGGTGATTTTAAAATTGGTTAAAGGTTTCGCACAATATTTTTACTGTATATTTCATTCCTATTTTGTAATACAACACAACTAAAAAATAGCGATATTATTTTATATAGAATATTGACTCGACTATAGAATTTAGGCGTGAAAATTATTCTGACAAAACGATGAGCTGGTCTATGGCCGCCGCGTGAAAGGTCGCCTGCCAACATGATTGTTTTATTTGTATCATGGCCTGCCGATATTTTGCTAGTGTTCGCGCGGGGAAGGAGACACACTGTTGACATGCCGCCGCGGAGAGTGATCCTTCTTATCATATAGTTTTGCCCAATAAAAAGATAAAGACTGATGTACTATACTGCTAACGTGCTAACACTCCGTTGAGGTTATGTGTTGGTGTTATACCTAATTGTGCAACAACTGAAGCCAGATTATCAGAAAATGGCGAGTCGAAATGAGGATCCCTTATTGGCTAAATTTGTAACGTGCGCAGTTTTCCCCGCTGCTGTCTTGTTTGAGCATTTACGTTTCTCTGTTTTTTTCTTCATATGTTGTACTGAAAGTATTTTCAAATGTCATTTAAATTACCCTTAACGCAACGCATTATTAAATTGGAATTTTAAAAGCTATATCTGTTGTAAAGTCATCGGTACGGGTGGGCAAGAAATTGAATAATCGATTAAACGCTTAATATTTTAGCGAATAACTGAATAATCGATTAATCGAAATATTCAATTATCGATATTTTCTGAAATATTAAGTCGATTAATCGTTAATTTCTTAAAAGTGAATCGAATAATCGAGTATTGTCGCCCACCCCTAATCCCATAGTATTGTAGTAAGTGAAACTGAAGCTGAAATTTCGGTAGAATCATTATTGCTGATGCAAGAGTGATGTTATTATAAAAAGAGATAATAAAACATTGGCTGAATCAGCAGATAAAAAATTATAATTTAGTTTTAATTTGTAAATATGGCTTTGATATTACCTTGGGATAGTCAGAATATAAGCAAGTGTTTTTGAACAACAGCTGCACTGATGCTTCTACATTTTTTACTAGTTTCGTCCCTATTAGATTAATTTTTAAAAATAGCGATAACTCTGAAATACATGGCAAAATTGCAGGCCCTCATCAACGCGTTCTGTCGTCCGCTTAACATTCATTTTGCTCGTGAGACTCCTGAATTAACCGTTGCAAAAACAAAATTTGGATCATCGAATTAAAAATTTAAAACCCTTTTTTTACAACGAAGGTGCCCTTTATTTTCAAAATAATTTTTTAAAACGATTTAAGAACATACAAATGATTTTTATACATGATTTTTATCGTTAGTGATAATTGATACTCCCTATATATAAATATAGATGATGAGCAAAAAATTCAACAATTATTTGTCTAAAACACGATTTATTAAACGTGTAATGCTTAATAACTTTTATGTCTTATTTCTGGTAAACCTTATTATGGCCAGCTTTCCTAGAAATTCAACCAGTGTGCGCCGGGTCCAAAGGTCACATGCCAGTATCATGCTAGTTTTCGCGCGGGGAAGGAGACATACCGTTGACGTGCCGCCGCGGAGAGTGAATCTTCTTATCGTAGTTAATATTCGCTGATATAACCCTTTCAAAGATTTTGTCGACATTATTATTCCTCGCTGAAGCATCTGTATGCTTTTCTTGCCTATGCATGTCATTCGTTCAATGGTAAACTTCATTTTGTAGCTGCAAGTTTATGCCAAATGGCTTTTTTGTCGGAATGGAGCTTGACATAGAATAGGAATTCATTACATCAAACCAGTTATTGACCAGCTGGAAAAATTCACCAGTTTTGGCTGATGCTGTTCTGTCTTCTCCAGGTAGATAGTGCTTTAATGCTGTCGCAGTTGTGTTAGAGAACAGCTGGGCTGCTAATTTAACATTCTGCCTCTGTGCTCGTTCACAATTTAGATGAAGAGGAGTTAATTTAGAGCAGGCATTGATTTCAGATCTTGTACTCTCCAATAAAGTTTTTACAGGATCCTTATTAATGACTGTGTTGTCTTTTAAAATAAATCCGGTATCTAAAAAGCAGTTTCTTAACAGCTTTAGAACATGAGGAACATCGGCAAAGAAATAAACTGGTTTTTTAGTATGTGGATGCTCAGAAAACTATTTCTTCTCGCTGATTCCCATTACTTTCCACAATCCTTGGTTTCCACCACCACAATCAGAAGTACATGCCACAACATTATAGTTTATATTATGTAAACGACTAATCGCACCTTCCAGTAGTTCCTTAGTAATTTTTTAGTCAAAACCAATATATATTATTTGTTTCCAGTTTTCAAATCATCCTCGAGCCGTAATCATCTGATGGTAGAAAAAAAATGTTTATTTAATCTTACAGCTTAGGACATTACAAATGAAAAAAAAAATTAAAGAAATATTGGTTTTAAACCTACTTGCATATAAGAGTAGGGTCCCATTACTTCATCTTGTTTTTGTGGTACTCATAAAGAGAACGAACTTTTATTTCATCATATGATAGAACAGTTGCTTTAAACCGTTGGGACTTGGTCTTTCATACTGTTTCCATGACACATAAAATATTCTCGAGAATCCCATCCATTAAACTAATGTTAGCGACCCATTGCTGCAATGTTGACAAGCCAGGTAAAGGATAATGCAGAGTGTTTCTTAGGTATGTATATGCCCTCTTCCCAAAGTACCTAACAAAGAATTTTAATTACAATTAAGAGATAAAATAGTATTAGACAGAAAAAATAAAATTATTACTTAATAAAATATTTAGTAAAATACGTACCTTAGAGTAAACGCTTTAGATAATTCTTCTTGTTTCCAACGAGCCTTGGTTTTTTTTCTTTAAAACAATTTCTACTTGATTAGAAGTTAAAAAATCTTTGAAAGCATTTTTCACTCGAGCTTCAAATTCAGTGCCATCTTTTTTTAATTGTTTCTCTAAATCACCAATATGTTTCTGTAATATGGTTTGCTCATTCTCATATTTTTCTATTTTCTCCTTAAACATTAAATTTTCTTGTTGCAGTTCCTCAAATTTTCTTTTCAATACATCAAATTCGCTTTCTTTACTAGACGAGGGTACTTGAGACAAGTCAAAGTCAACAGTTCTTTCAATCGCTGTTTCAGCAGTTTCTAAGGGTTTTACATTGGTGCTAAAAAAGACTTTTGACTACAGCTTGGCTTTGTTTATGTTTAAGTCTCTTTGATCTCTCACTTTCCTGTGTTTCTTTATCACTAAGAAGGGGTAGTGAAACTGAAACCAATAGTAAATACATAGTAAGGATACTATCACGAAAATAATAATGAAAAATTTAGAATACTATGTTTATTTACTATATCATAAACTAGAAGATTTAATGTAAGTATAGGTAGGGGAGAGTTGCCCAAAACAGCATAGTCGGGTAAAACAGGATACCGGCCTTTATTTCCAAACAAGCAGCACCATCTAATGAATCACGGTGTTAATCGCTAGAAATAACTTTTGTCTAAATGTAGCAAGTGGATATTCTGATTAATTATGTTACTGTGGTGAGTGACAAATTATAGTTCGAAAAAGCAACATTAGGTTATTTTATTTTGTCAATGTATCGTTAAGAATTTCTTGGATTAAAGAAGAAAATTGAATATCGGTGAGTAGTTTTTATGATTCTGTATATATTTGGCTGTATTTTGAGATATTAGTGAATATCACACCATTTAGAAAATCCTTTTGACATGTGCAGTCAGGTAAAATGGGATACCTTGCGGTCGGGGTAAACGGGGAGTATCCCGTTTTGTCCAACGCTCTTTATCTATGTATGCTCCACGCTAGAGGCCAAACGGTAGAACCAATTTTGACAAATGTGGTATGACTGGATTAAAGCTATTCCCAGAGTGCTATAGGCTATATTTTATTTGACTAAATTTAATATCGCCGAAGTTAGTGGCCATTTTTTTAGACTTCTAGAGATTTGATTGCCATACCAAATATTACCCAATTTGAATTATTCTTCTCTTATGGACTTGTTTCCAGATGCCTCTCACCACCACATCACTCTTCCCCCCTTCCCCCCCTTCCCCGCCCGTGCCATACAACCAACACTGATTTTCCGTTTATATAACTTAAATACATTTAAAAAATAAAAAATCTAAAAGATTTAAAATAAAAAAATATATATCCGGCTGCTAAAAAGGGAGAACTAGTAAATTCTATAACAAAGGAAAAAATAAAAATAATAAATGTGTTACTAACCAATAAAAAGTAAATAAATAAAGAAAGAAAAGAGACAGCAGTTCAGAAGAAGGGAAGGAGATTGATGAAAGTTGCATTTACTGCACAGAACTATATTACAAATCTAAGACTGAAGAAGGTTGGGTTATGTGCCAGGACTGTAGACGCTGAGCTCACGAAGCATGCGCAGGAGTGGAGAACGATGATGAACCGTGGTGGGGTTCGGGGTTAAGATGTTAATTTATTTTTATTACTAATATAAGACGCATAATTTGATCTGTTTTAAGTTCAATAAATGTAATTTACTTTACGCTCTATCTTTTTCATCATATTCAAACACTATCCCATTTTAGTCGACCAGGTGGGCAAAACGGGATACTTTACATTTTCGTTTTAAGATTACTTTTACTATGTTATCATCAAGGTATTGAGGAATAGCTATAGATAAACATAAAGAGAACTCAATGGGAAAGTTACAGGTAAAACACAGTAGTTATCAGTAGCATAGTTAGTGAGTTTCGAGTCAAAGAAGTTTAGCTATCCAGTTTTGGGCAACTCTCCCCTATATATGTAAGTACCATTTTTTTAGACGCTACGAATACGAATACGAATGCAAACCTTGTAGCTTTAGCTTGACACTTTACTTTCCACTATCACAAATAGTGCTTGTTATAAAATTAAAACAAATAAAATGTACCTATGCAACTAACTAATATCTAATCGATGCTATTAAGCAACAATTAACACTAAAAACACACAAATTTAACTGAAATATTATTTTAAACGTTTAATATCCACAAAACACAATGGCGATCTATAACAAAGTTTATATTCTGGCAAACATGTGATATATTCACCCGTCCCTAGCATTTCTCGCCTCTCGCAGTTACCACTACCAGACAACCTAACCTCTCTATGAACCTTAAAAAACAATAATTTTGGTTTTTAGAGCTTAAGGAAGATAAATACCTAGACTTGTGATGCATCATTGAAAAGCTCTTGATGATCTGTTTCCAAAGTCCAATATGGCGTCCGTATGGAAAACAAAAGTTTGTGTAAATATTTTTACTTTAATTAAATTCCTCTTATAAAAGTGTCCGAATAATAGTAAAAGTATAAGAACAGTTGTTCAAGAGCTACGGGCTCAAGTTCAAAATGCACCATTTTGGTTTTTCTTAATTATCTCAAAACCCAAAAGAGGTAAATAAAATCTTAAGGTAGATTTGAGTTTGAAATTAAATTGTCTAAAACTTTTCTAATTAAACCAACACTGTGGCTCTACTAGTATCCGAGATATATGTAAGCCAAATCTGGGACACACTGTATGTATGGTTAAAAGTCGCTTAGGCATATAACATTGAATTACACTTAATACTAAATTGTATATCATCATCATCAAAACGTAAGCTCTCTATGTCCACTGCTGGACATAAGCCTCCCCCATTTCTGCCCATTCCTTCCTGTCTTGAGCTCTTTGCATTCCTGCACATCTCTTTAGATCGTCTGTCCAACGTGTAGGGGGTCTTCCCTTGCTTCTTTTATCCAAGCGCGGTCTCCACTCGAGCAGCCTTTTCGTCCAGTTCCCGTCCGTCATTCGTGCCACATGTCCAGCCCACTTCCACTTGAGTTTGCGAATTTGGATAACCACATCTGTGACGCCGTTTCTTCTTCGTAAGTCTTCATTTCTTATATGATCCCGCAATGACACCCCGAGCATGGACCTTTCCATCTTGCGCTGTGTTAGCATAAGTTTCTTAGCACTTGCTGTGGTTAGTGTTAAGGTTTCAACTCCATAGGTCATGACCGGCAACACACATTGATCAAACACCTTCCTTTTCAAACATTGTGGCATGTCGCTTTTAAATATTTCCGCAAGCTTTCTATAGGCTGCCCAAGATAGTGTAACTCTTCTTTTCATTTCGCACGTTTGGTTGTCTCCTGAGATTTGGATTTCATGACCAAGATAATTATAGTCGTTCACCAGAGCTACTTTCTCATCATCAATCAGAATTTGCTCACTGCGAACTAAATATTTTGTTTTTGAGATATTAATTTTTAGACCTATGTCAGCACATACCTTTTGTAGTTCTTGTAACATATCTTTAATGTCTTTAAGGCTATCTGAGAGCAAAAATATATCATCCGCAAAACGTAGATTTGTTAAGTTTCGACCATCTATATTTAGGCCCTTGTTTTCCCTATTGAGTTTCTTAAAAGCATACTCCGAGACTGTGATAAAGAGTTTGGGCGATAGCGTGTCTCCCTGCCCGACATATCTGCCGATTTGAATGCATTTAGTATTTTCATGAAGTTTTACCATTATTGTAGCATTTTTGTAAATATTGTAAATCAGCTTTGAGTATCTGTAATCAACCCGACATTCCTGTAATGCACTGAGGACCGCATTCAGCTCTACCGTATCAAAGGCCTTTTGAAAGTCTACGAAAGCAAGTGGTCTATTGTATTCGATGCTTTTTTTCAATCACCGTTTTTATGCTTTGAAGATGGTCATTTGTTCCAAATTTAGCACGGAAGCCCGCCTGCTCTAGAGGTTGATAGAAATTCAATTTTTTTTCTCAAGTCTCGTTGTTTTTATTTTTGTGAATAGTTTATAGAGGTGGCTCAGAAGGCTTATCGGTCTGTAGTTTTCAAGTTCCGCTATATCACCTTTCTCATGGAGTAGTATTACAATAGCATTGTGCCATTTGTCTGGTATTATACTATTGTATATGCACAAGTTAAATAGCACTGTGATCTTTTCTAGTAAACGCGGGCCACCGATTTTTATTGTATCTGCAACTACATTGTCTTCTCCGGGAGCTTTGTTGTTCTTTGTTCTCCTTAGCGCGAGCTTTATTTCATCTATTGTGATGCATTGGCTTGTGTACAGCATCTGGTGAAAGTCTTCTACTATTTTTAAAATGTCTTCTCTATTTGTTGTCGTTATACTTTGTTTGGTCTTTAGTTTGATTATATGTTTTTCCAGATTCCAAGTTTCCATCTCATAACCTTCATACTTTTATTATCTTCGAGCACGCTGCTGATGAACCTTTTCAAGGCTTCTATCGCACACGGGTACGTGCCGGAGCCCTGGAGGCACATCAGAATGGTGTTCATTCCCAAAGCGGGAAGGAACGACTTTTCCGATACGAAATCGTATCGACCTATTTGTCTCACCAGCTTCTTGATGAAGACGCTAGAGGGGCTGGTGGACCGATACCTTAGGGAGTGGGTGGCTCTAAGAGCCCCTCTGAGTCCGGAACAGCACGCATATTGAACGGGCAGGTCGGTGGACTCGGCTCTTCACCACCTGGTATCCAGGCTGGAGGAGGGGCTGGGAGGCGGACGGCTATCGGTGTGCGTGTTTGCGGATATTGAAGGAGCCTTCAATAACACAGCCGTGGGCTCGATCTGCCGATCGGTGGAGCGAACGGGGGTGGGTCCGGTCATAACGAGCTGGATCCGCTCCATGCTCACCGGGCGGAGGGTCGAAGCTAGGCTGGAAGATGAGGTGGTTGGGGTTGAGTCATCGCGGGGATGTCCTCAGGGGGGGTTTCTGTCCCCCCTCCTGTGGTGCCTAGTGGTGGACGAGATCCTACGTATCTTGAGATTAGAGCATGGGGTCTATGCACAGGCCTATGCAGACGACGTCGTGATTATGGCACAAGGTACCGAAGTGGGAATATTGCAGAGGCTTCTGGAGAGCGAATCCCAGCAAGGTAGAGATGGTCATCTTTACCAGAAAAAGGAAGTTGGAGGTCTCTCCCAACATCGCGTTGGAAGGGACCCCTCTTGTGGCGAAGAAATGCGTCAAGTATCTGGGTGTCCGGTTGGACTCCAAACTGACCTTTCAGGAACACATTCGGCTCAAGACCGCGGCGGCGCTCAGTGTCCTGTGGGCTTGCCGTAGTGCGCTGGGAGGGACCTGGGGACTTGGGCCGAAAACGATGCTATGGATATACAGAACGATGATCGCTCTGATGCTCATGCACGGATCGGTTGTTTGGTGACCAGGATCCATGAAAATGGCGTCCAGACTAGTGCTGGACAAATTACAGCGACTTGCATGCCTCTGCATCACCGGGGCTATGAGGACGGCACCCACAAGGGCCTTGGAGGTGCTGATGGGGTTGCCCCCGTTGACGGACCGGGTGAGGCACGAGGCAGCCAGAGCGGCCATGAGATTAGCTGACGTGGGGATGTGGAGGGACAACGGCTCCTGCTGGGGCCATTGTGATCTATGGCGAGGCCTGTCTGGGGACCTGGCCATCCTGGGTATGCCAGGTGACGCGATGGTTCCTGAGATAGGCATCCCCGAGGGGCTAAACTTCCTCTTCCCTACAAAGGAGGACTGGACGGAGGGAAGGATGGGAACCTGGGATGGGCTAGTCTGGTTCACAGACGGGTCCAGAATGGGAACACTGTCCGGAGCAGGTGCGTACTGCGAGGCTCTGGGGCGGGAATTATACGCCTCACTTGGCGGGCACATTACGGTTTTCCAAGCGGAAATTTTTGCGATCATGATGGGGGTCTGGGAGTCGTTAAGGCTCAATGTCGGTGGCAGAAGGATTTTCTTCTGCTCTGACAGCAAGGCCGCACTCATGGCGCTGAAGTCGCTCCGTACGCGCTCTCTCTTGGTAAGGTAGTGTAGAAGCTGGCTGATTGAACTTGCAAAGCGAAAAAAGGTTACGCTGGTCTGGGTACCGGGACACTCGGGTGTACAGGGAAACGAGACTGCCGACGCCTTAGCCAGAGAAGGCTCCGAACGCGGATACTTGGGGCCTGACCCCTGTGTGGGGATCGCCCAGTATGTCCGCGAAGGAGCTTTGGAAGCCTGGAAGGAGGGTCGGGCGGAAGAGGTATAGCGGACTGCTCCGGGGATGAGACAGACCAGGCTCATGATACATGGGCCTGCGAAGAGTCTCGCCAAGGGGCTGTTGTGCCTACCTAGGAAGGAGTGCAGGGCCCTGGTAGGATTCTACACCGGGCACTGTAGGCTTAGACGGCACCTGACCCTGCTGAGAATTGCAGAGGAGGCGGAGTGTAGATGGTGCATGTAGGACGACGAGACTCCATACCATCTACTTACGGAATGCCCCGCCTTTGCGTGGGCAAGATTCAGAATCTTTGGCGTGACGTCGATCGAGCCAGATTCAGTGCGTCGTGTTAGTCTGAAGGAGATGCGGGCTTTCTTAAAGAGGACCGGTATCCTGGAGATTCTCTAATGCGGGCTGGGGGCATAACGGGTCCAATTGGTGGCCTAAGTGCAAGGCCCTAGGGGCCACTCCTTCCATACTGATACTGATATCTTCGATCGTTTGTTGGGTGTGATTTGTATTGAATGCTCTAATGCCACATTTTTATTTGCTTCTTTTAGCTCGTTGTTAGCAACTATTCCTTTACTTCTGAGGTCTCTTCTTTCTTGGATCATTTGCCTTGCATTTTGGCTCAATTTTTCATCTTTTTGAGCAGTATTTATTTTGGCTTTCTAGCATGGCACCGGTTAATATTGTTACAAATAGTTTAGGGGGTAGTGCGTTTTTTAAAAGAATAACTTCTCAGAGAAGAGCCGCGTCGCGATTAGTACAATGACGGGGTCTCAATGCTTCCTTTAATCTACCACTGTATGTTCTATTCGTGAGGACACGCCTTGTTTAGCGTGCCGAGAGGTAACTGAGATAGGCCGGGATCGAGTTACGTGGGGTAAGAAGAGGTGATAAAGTAAGCACGTTTAGTTTATATCAATAACAATGTATTAACGATAAAACTTTAACAATGATTATTGGTCAGAAAAAATGAGATCCTATTATACCCGATTACTACGGTGCGCATGTTTTCTCGATTTGAGGTACTGTTTATAGGTCTTTGTTTACTGTCTTGTAATAATTTATAGTTTATCTCAAGAGTTGGGTTTTATCTAAGAGCACTAAAACATTTCACTAAACTTTTTAACTGACTATTTAGACACTTGTCTTTCTCAGAACTCTGACAAACTTCTTGTCTTGACTTTACTATGGTGGTTGTGAAACCCCTGGTCCTAGCAGTCGTCAAGTGACTAACCGGTACCAAGTTTGGAAGGAATAATGGAGTAGAACCTAAAGCAGCTGTATAGCTAACTTTAAGAGCGGATAGAACCCGAAGGCAGTCGTCAAGTGACTAACCTTTGAGCTGGAGGTGAGACCAAAAGCCTGAAGAACAGAAGGTTCGGTGGCGTATTTATATTAAAAAAGTTATGATCCTGGCATGCTTAAGGTTGAAAGTCGCTTCCGTTGATTGCTCGCGTTGTTTATAGTTTGCTTTTAATGTTTATATACCAATCTCCAAGTTCAAGTTCAAACTTACGACAGGGTGATATTTCTTTAGTAGCTTATGCATTTTAATAGATTACACGTGCCCTGGCCCTCTAAAATGTTGGTCCCCAACATTAATAAAACCTCTATCGCTTAAAAAAGAAAGACCTCAATTCGAAAACTTGTCGCATAATACTATGTGATATTTCCATTTATACAATATAAAATTCCAACAGTGGTCTTGTCACTTTCTGGATCTAGACTGATCCTTAGTAACTCCCTCTAGCCTCCACTGCAGTCTATATGTCTTAGCATTGATATACCATTAAACTGTTCATAAGTGATAACCTGCTGGAGATACTAGTATGGACATCCACTGGTGCTTGGTACATGAAATAAAAAAGAAATATATTTTTATAAATTGTCTTCGAAATCTTATAATTCTAATTCTAGATTAACAGAGAGCAAGTAGAATGTAGAATTCCATAGTACGTATTGTGTCTAGTTGAAATGTCTATACTTACTTTATCGTTGACTGTCCAATAGGCGCCTATTAGACAATCAAAGCTTGTTTGCATAATTGCTATAGTTACAGCTAACAGGGAATGCGTCCATCCCCCGCTAATTGAACTTTGCTTTCTTAAAAACGATTCAAATTTTAGAGTTACTAGGGAGATAGTTTATAGAACTTATTTCTAGACTTATTTACTATACTTAATTCAAATAAGTCGGTCCTGTCTTTAATATATCCCAACCATATTTCCTTTTATTTCCATATCTATTACATGGAAAATTATCGGACTTATTTATGTATGCAGATGGGCTTGTTTTCCCATTATAACTATATTACCAATATTGCAGGTAATTCTATAATTCTATAGTTACGAGTTCGAGGCGTAAAATTGATAAATACTGTCTTTTTGCTGTTAAGAAATAGTCGGTTTTCATTAAACCATGCAGAAAATATATTAATCATTCTTTGAGCTTCATTCTGCACAAAAAACAATTTATTGCCAAATTTCATGTAGCTGTTATCATCCGCAAACATTGTTAAATTTCCTTGATCCACAATTTCTGGGAGATCATTTATAAATAAAAGGAAAAGCAAGGGTCCCAGAACGGATCCCTGCGGAACCCCGTACTCTATATCTCTAAAATCAGAACGCGTTCCATTAATATCAACTAACTGTGATCTACCTTGCAAATAGGACCTTAACCATTCACCAATTCTACCCCTCAAACCATATTTCTCAACCTTACTTAATAAAAGCTCATGCTCTACCAAATCAAAGGCCTTACTCAAATCCATAAACACACCAATGCACTTTTCCCTGTTGTCCAAATGTTCATACAAACAATTTAAAAATTGCAATATAGCCGATTCGGTGGATTTACCTTTTTGAAAGCCATGTTGTTGTTGACTTAATATATGAAATCTGGACAAAAACGACATTATCTTATTAAAGATCACTCTTTCCAGCACTTTAGATAACGTTGACAATACGGATACAGGCCTAAAATTACAAACACTTTTTGTATCATCACCTTTAAATAAAGGCACGACTTTTGCTTTTTTAAACATTCGTGGAAACACTGCATGTTTTATGGATAAATCTATAAGATACTTAAGCGGCCTTAGTAAATATTCAATTCCTTCTTTAAGTATTCTTGAGCTGATATTATCAATACCCATCGAAAAAGAATTCTTCATGCTTCCAATAACACTTAATACCTCTCCTTCCGTAGTCTCATCTAAGTACATTGAGTTATTATTGCTCTGCAATTTATCGTTAATGTTATTGGCCTCGACTTGTTTTAATGTTTCCCTAATTTCAAGAGGTAAGCTTACAAAGTAATTATTAAAAAAAGAAGCGATTTTTTTTTGTCACTTATTTTACCTGACTCTATGATCAATTCAGTAATTTTTGTTTTTTTACTTTTTGTATTTTGTACACCCATATCAATAACCTTCCAAGCGGCCTTTGAATTGTTATCACAATCATTATAAATATTATCAAAATACATCCTCTCGCCGCACCCAAAATTTTTCTGTAAATTTTTTTATATTTCTTGTACAATGTTTTATAGAAATTTGACTTAATTTCGATCTTTTTTTTATACAAATCTTTTAAAGTTTTTGAAGATATTTTTAAGCCCTTAGTTATCCATGGTTTAGGTTTAGGAATATTTAAATTACTCTTTCTTTGTTGCAGCGGGAAAGACACATCAATACAATAACTCAAAATACTAACAAACTCCTCACATGCTACGTCTACATCATTTATATTATACAAATTATTCAAATTTTAATTTCTTAAGTAAGATATAAAGTCTAAACAATTATTTTCACTGTAGCACCTAGAGAGCTCATTTTCAGCTTCATCAACACTACAACAAAATTCAAGTGTCGGAGCTGAGTGATCAGAATATCCATTTTGCATCACATCACATAAAGTTTATAAAAATGTGTTTAAACTCAAAATTAAACTATTTCTTATAAAATTTTTTAATAAATAATGGAAAATATTTTTTACAAGCTTTTTGTATTTGAATTTAAACAAACCTGGATAAGCCAAAAGTAAAATAGAAGTATAACGATTGGGGGATTATTAAATCTTGTATGAAAAGTATCCTTAAAAGTATGAGTTTGTGAGAGAAAAATAGATAAAAATAAAATAAAATCTTACTTAACCCTTTTATACAATGCGGGCCAAAAAAGTATGCATAATTTGAAAAATATTAACTAGTTAAAAATTCCTTTAATTTTACAAACAAGTATATTTGTATCTATGTACATGTTTACTGATAGTATTTTTTGTGGCACCCAGAGTTCGACATTCTATTTCCAAATAAAATTGAATTAAGAAGGCCTTAGTTTTATAATAATTTGTGTGTATTTTTTTTTATGGCAGTGGCACACACACTAAAGGGAGACCCTATGGCGCTCGACGAGCGGTGTGTGTGCGAAGATGTTGATTGACACGGCTCTTGAATATTTGTAAGTTGTAATTAGTGGGAAACAGATGTCCTGGGAGTGAGTTCCACAGTGATGCAGTGCGCCAGACAAAGGAGTTCTTGTAAAGCGATGTTCTAGGTGTTTCCAGTTGTACGACGAACTGGTGCGCTCTTGCCGTCTGTCGTGACTGTCTGACAGGAGCTGCCAGGGGCGGGATGAGGCGCACCAAATCCTGGGAACATCTGCCGTGAAAGTATCTGTAAAACAGAGATATCTCGGCTACATGTCTGCGGTGTTCCAGACTATCTAAATTCCGGGTCAACTCCGGATCGCCGACGAGACGCACAGCTCTCTTCTGAATGGAATCCAGCAGCTTTAGGGTGTGCTTTGGTGCGGAACCCCAGATATGTGAGCAATATTCTAAGTACGGTCTTATTTGCGCTTTGTAGAGCAAGAGCAACTGCTGCGGTATATAGAGTTTTTTGTTGCGAAATAGCGCACCAAGCTTCTGGGAGGCTGATTTTGCGATGTTAGCAACGTGGTCATGCCAGGACATATTGCTGTTGACCGAGATACCCAGCAGTCCGATTGACGGGGATGAAGGAATGGTCGACCCTGCCATAATGATGTCAGGGCCCGCTGTATTGGCCCTCTTGGTAAACGTGGCTGCTTGGGTCTTTGCTGCATTGAACTGGCCCAAATTTCGGTCGCCCCAAGTTTGAACTTTCTCCAGGTCTTGATTAATTGCTGTAATCTGCTCCTGTCTGCGGTGATGAGTCTCAGTCGCTGGTAAGGGTTTTTCTGATCTAAAGTGGGAGACAAGGGTACTGTCATCTGCAAAACTGTAAACAGGATTATTTGTTTCGGTCAGCAGGTCATTAATATAGATGAGGAACAGAGTTGGTGAAAGTATTGCTCCCTGAGGCACGCCCGCGTTGATGGTGAATGTGTCCGAGATGTGTCAATCAATCAATAACATTTATTTGGTTCATTAAAACAGAGTTTTAGACACTTATACCTATCTTACATAAACTAATACTACACAATACATTGCTGGCGGGACGCCTGCATCTTACAATAGATGCTTCTACGTACCTCACACAGATCTAAAGCGCGCAAAGAGGGCTGTTTGACTGTCCAGTCTATATTTACAACAGGCAAGTGGCAATGCATAGTTGACGTCAGACTTACTTGAGCGATGCCCTTCAAGTGATTTACGGTAAGACATTACAAACAGATGGCAATAGAGCTAGGTGGCTTGTTTTCAATGGGGAAGGAGGATGAGGGAAGGTAAATATGGGGAAAAAGCACTTTGAAAAACCCCATGTCACGGTTCACTGGTTTTACACTCACGCTTTCATACTCTCATTCATTCTTACATTCATACGTGTTTAAAGCTATCGATGATAGCTTTAATGAGGAGTGAAATGTAACAGTTGTTAGAAGCATTCCTGACGAAGTGTAGCCATGCTACGCTTGCCGGAGCAAGGAGCGCAGAGACGGCGTGACTGCAGTGGTACGACTGATGTCGGACTGCTAGCTGGGCCATATTTATACGGCTTAAAAGTCCCTTAGCAAGCCCCGCCCACCATGCTTTTTGGGTCATAGTGGGTGGAGCCTACTTTGGGATAGTATCGATTGTGCGGGATGGGCACCTTCTGTGCTCCTCCTACTTTCGTTTGACCGAAAAGTAGCAGGGTGGGTTTTAGGGGTGAGTGAGGGTGGGAATTTCTGGGAATCGGGGATATTATTCAAGGAGGTCTAGGATCGAGGTAAAAGAATGTTGTTCTCCTATGTATGGGCCCGTGTTTGGCTCTATGATTCGGATCGAATTTTGCGTCGGCTATGTTGGCGGTCTTCGGCGAGCCGCGGATACCGTGCTCGAAGAATCTGCACGCGAGTTTATCCACATATTCCCTGACATAGTCGACGTAGACTAGTATACCAGCCCGCCGAAAAGGCAGCCCTTAAATGCCGGTTCTGGATGACTTGCAGCTTTTGCATTTGAAGATCCGAGATAGAACTCCAAACCGGTGCGCCATACATGAGGAAGGGTCTGGTTATTGACAGGTAGAGGGTTATTTTATTGGCAGGACTCAGGAAGGAACCATGCCTAATAAGGGGCCTTAGCCTATCGCAAATTAAGAAATTTTTATTCCTGATATAGGAGACGTGTTCGATGAACGTCAGCCTCCTATCAAGCATGATTCCTAGGTATTTTACTTTGTATTTGGGAGGGATGGGGATGTTATTTATCAGGATGGGAAGGGCTTCAGTATTTTTGTATTTTCGGGTGAAAATGGCCATTTCGGTTTTCGCTGCATTTAACTTAATCTTCCAGTCGGTATGATACTGACTGATCAGTGCCATATAGGCAGCAATGTTGTTTGTCGCCTCCTGCGCGCTGGGGGCTATAGAATAGAGGGCGGTATCGTCGGCATATAAAGCCAAGGATGAGTGAGGATGGGAGGGAAGATCTGCTATGTAATAGCTGAATAGCTGCGGTGATTCCGAGATGTGTCCATCGACTGCAACGTGCAGAGATCGGCTCTTAAGGAAACTGGCAAGCCAGCTGAAGGGAGAGGCTGGCAGTCCGAAGGACGGTAGTTTGTTGAGCAGTCCGTCATGCCAAACTCTGTCGAATGCCTTTGAAATATCCAACGCAATCGCTCGAGACTCTCCGTAGTTCTCAATTGCCCTACACCATATATGAGTGACATAGGCCAATATATCTCCTGTCGATCTCTCTTTGCGAAAGTCGTATTGATTATCGCTGATTATTTTGTTGTTCTCGAGATACTTGAGTAGTTGCTGATTGACTACACGTTTCATGACTTTGGAGATTATTGGAAGTAAGGCAATTGGACGATAGTTTGAGGGCGTGGTTTTCTTGCCTTTTTTTGGAACAGGTTGCACTCGAGCGACTTTCCAAGAAGATGGGTAAATCCCTTTTCCGTAAGACAGAGAAAAAAGCCTGGAAAAAACGGGTGTTAGTTCGTTGGCGCAGTTCTTTAACACGATGGCAGGTATTCCGTCCGGTCCTGATGCCTTTTGCCTATCTAGATTTTTAAGGATTTTACGAATATCACGGTGATGAAATTTGACTTCTGCCATAGTAGTGTTGATGTTCGATATGGTGGGGAGAGTCTTGCCTTGGGGGACGTCTAAGGTAGAGTGCGAAGAAAACATTTTGGCGAGCATGTTTGCTTTTTCCTTGGCTGTAGTCGCCGTGATGCCACGTTTGTCTGTCAAAGGTGGGAGAGACGTTTCTGTAAAGTTGTTACTTACTGCCTTTGCTACCGACCAGAAATTCCTGGAGCCACTGGGGCATTGCAAAAGTTTATTCCTGATCCTTTGATTGTGTTTGTCCTTAGTTTCGTCGATAACACGCTTGCATTCGTTTCTCGCTTCGACAAAATAATTGCGATTTTCAGCGGTCTGATTTTGCTGCCAGTACTTGTAGGCTTGCTGTTTCCTACCCACAGCTCTTTCGCATCTTCTGTCGAACCAGGGCTTTCCTTTTGATGGTAACTTGATGTAATTTGAGATGTATGCTTCCATTCCTGAGGAGATTACTTGCGTGATCTTTTCGCAGCAGACTGGCGGGTCGTCAGCGCCAAAGCAGACGTCGAGCCATGGAAAATCTAGGTAGAACTCTCTTAGATCGTCCCAGTTTGCTTTGCAGAATTGTAATGCCAGATTTTGCGAGGCAATGGTGGATCCTTCTGTATGAGTGGTAATTCGCTTAACTAGTAAGTGTCATATTCATAATGCTAATACATGGGTGATTATGAATGAAACATCTTTACTTCGATACTGGCTTTTCCATAGTGTAGTGATTGCTGTATGATATAACAATGTATAAATAAGAATTACTCTCCATCTATGTACGTGAATATACCTACTTTTTTAAAAATGTTGTTTAAGTGACACAATGTGTAATAACACCCTCACTTTGACAACTTCTCTACAATATTAGGTAAAATAATATTATTTCTCCCAGACATGCTTACATTTAAAAATAATTTAAGTTGTTTCTACCTTATTTAAAAAAAAATCAATAAAAACACTACACTGAAAAATACTCTGCAAAACAGGTACTTGGTCTTTAATCTTCAGTGTATGGCATTTTCTTTAGGATCAAACGAAAAATATAACAAGTATCGAGTTTTTCAATGAACAAAGGATCAAAACACAACTATCAATGGTTTTAAAACATCCGAAAATATTACTAACAAACCTAAAAACAACGAAAACATAGAAGATGCAATGGCAGTAATTGCGAAATAAAGGCCGTTAGTCGCACAGCAACGTCATAGCGACGACGGTGTGGGTGAGGGGACCGCGGCGGACGGGGCGATAGTAAGTGAACATAGGCTCTTATGGGAAGTAACCATCCTTCTCTAGTTTATTATTCTTCGCACAAACCTAGCAAAAGTCACTATACAAAAATTTCGAAGCGAAGTTATTCTGCACTTTTTAGAAGTATAAATAGTCAGTTTTTCTAACCTTAATATCGATTTTCATTTTTAAAAAATCAATAAACTTACTGAAAATATAATAATTATGAAAAATGGGTATAGTTACTTTAATTTCAATAAATATCCTTTTTGCATTAAAAAACTCACTAAGAATGTGCTAAAAGCCCGCCGAAACAGTTTAACCGCAATTGATGTCATCTTAATAGTTTTGCCATGTTTCGCCATTGGAAACGTCATATCGTACAGGTGTGCCACAGTGCCACTAGCATCGTGGTAGAAATGTGTGCCATTGCCCGTTAAAGGATTAAATTAATCAAAGACATATAAAAAAATAGACAGATTTGTTTACTAAATATGAACACGCCAACATTGTTCCACTTCTTCTTTCCTTCATATAGTACGCAAGCCATTCTATTGCCTTTCGCTCCTGCGGCACTGTTGCCGATGACACCTAAGAGTTCGTCTGCATCATGGAAAATCGGTAGCATGTTTTTAATAACGTGACACATGACAGAAAAATTACATTTATTGGATAATAGAACATGTCAAAACATAAATTTTTCTCTTTAAGGTATACCGTGTAGATTATAGTACTAACATATAAATATTTATAATACAACACTTGAATCAAAATGGAAACACAACAAAAACTCTGCTAGAAACTATGTAAACTGGGCCCTATGTCACTACTTCACCACTTCACATTGTTCACGGAATCAGCGGTACTCTCTCTTGCCGCGCACGCCGACAACGTCGCGTAGCCGGCACTCGTCTAGAAGGAACTAGCCGCCATGTTCTTCAAAACAGAGTACCCATTCATTCGTGTTTTTTGCCGTATCGGTGCTTGTGGATTTAATAAGTGTTATTTGGACGTTGGACGATTCTTTTTGAATTCTACATTGAAGAATGGTTAGGCAGTGCTTAATATGTCAAAAAATAGGCTATTTGAACCCAAATATTACATTCCATCCGTAAGTAAATAAACTCCAAAGTTGTTTTTATATGTCTTTGATAAACTTATAGGTAGTTGTATTCTGTGAACAACACAGTTAAATAATCCGATGTTTCTTTGTCAAAATTATTAGTTGCAAAACGTTATGGAAAATTAATCAACGCTTCAAATTTAGTTGTTGATACATGTCATGCAGTAGAAAAATACTTTAGATTATTTCATAAAATAACAAATATTTTTACAAAAATGTTGTCACGTATTGGTTTTTTACCCGTGACTTAGCGTGCAGGAGAATTGTACAGATTCGGAATCGCTCTACGTCAGGTAAGAAGAGATGATAAAGGAGACACGTTGATAAAAACAATAACAAGTTTATTTACAAACAAACTTAACAACGGTTAGACTGTACGTGAGCAATAATAAATGCGTGTTTTGTTTATAGATGAATTAAAAGTTTACACTATACCCAATTAATACTAAATACATGTCTTCTCGAGGGAGGCTTAGTTTAAAGTATTTCTAGGCCCTTGGTTTTATTAATAAAGTTATGCGAGCTGGGTTGTCATATTTATGTGTTTGTGTTAATATTAATATGGCAAGTCTTTTAGCGTCTCTCATTGAATAGATTAACATAAGTTTGACACAGATTTCTAAGACACTTGCACTAATTTTAAGAATCCCCAAAAGCCCCCTTACTGGAAATTTTGATATTTTACTCGTAGATTAGACTCTCACTACTTTTTAGAATCCCCTGGGTACCGTGTACCTATATACATGAACAGGTGAGGAGGTGAGGAGCTGATCAACCTGTACCTATGCACAGGTGCTCACAGATATTGAGGTTGGGGGATAGAACAACTAGAAGAGTACGCACCTGTGTGCATGCACCCAGCTAGTTGAGCGGACTTGAGAGAGACCCGAAGGCCTGATAAATTTGGCGCTTACCTGCGTATTTATATTCTACAAATGCCGAGGGCTGCAACGTTAAGAATTAAAATCGCTCCCGTCGAACGCTCTAGTTGTTGATAATTAACTGTGAATGTTTATATAACATTTTTTAAGCTCAAGTTCAAACTTAGGACAGGGTGATATTTACTTAGCTATAGGTTTATGTATTTTAGTACCTTAAAATATATGAGCAATATATACTAATAATAAATACCATAAAGAAGTTGCCAAGTGGCATATATGACTATTTTGACGATCACTTTATTGAAGAATCGTGCATCGATGGTCACTGCCATGAATTAATAAAACTCGCCCTGAGACAATATTTCAAGATAGAAACTCATCATGTGGTAACCCAAAGAACTCAGGCATTGCGTCAAAACAAAATACGAAGTATGAACACCAAATTAATTTTATTTCGTAATGGATAAAATTTGTTTTTCTTTTGTTTCTTCAAATAATTAGTTATCATTCCCAAGTAGACCGGCACGGCCGTTGGCGACA
>MU191417.1:0-30015 GCA_016904865.1 Pissodes strobi
GGTTGAATGTTTTTGTAAAATCCTGTATATCAAAAGAAAACATTCAGAAAATATCAGGCTATAATTTGATATAATAACACGCTTTTGACCTTCAGCTGTTCACTCCAACCCCCCCCCCCCCCCCCCTACATCTGATATAAAGACAAATCGTTCAAAAATGTTAAAAAGCCAACTGCACAATCCTAAAATAAATTATCGAAATCGAGTGAAGGGTTTCCGAGAAAATTGCTGTTAAACTTGGGGCACATTTTAACCGTTCCCCTAATTTTGCCGGTGTGTCTATCCATTTTCTCTACATTTCTCGGCCTATTTCACTATTTCATTTCTTGGCCATAAAAAGCTGGCACCATGCATTTTTGTAATAGCTAAGGATGGACGGAGTAACTAAAATATGGAGTGATATGAAGTTTTCAGAGTTTTTAGAGTGAAGAGAGACTTTGTTATAATTTGAAGAGTGCGGAGCTGGGATTAAGTTTGGGGATATCAAGATAAAAAAAAACATAGAGCGATAGATTCCAACACGAGGAATTATTTCCTTCTTCTGTTGGATCCACACATGGGAGATTTTTTAGATTCTGAGACAAAATATGCTGTTAGTTCAATTGAATGGCGTTTTTCTCATCTAGCATTTCATCCGACTGAGAATTCTAATATCCTCTAATAGCCTCTAGATATTTATCTAAAAGAGGTCGCTCTGACTACATTGCTGAGGCTCAGTGTCGTTGGTGTGCAACCCATCAGCATAGAATGTGAAGAGACTAGAAGCCACCTGCGGGAAGGGGTAGTCGGAAGACTGCCACTATTGCAGGCCAGCGCAGACAGCATACCTCCCAAGTTTGTCTTCGACAGACTATATAATGTACAAATAAAACCAAATAAGCCTATAACCGAAGGTGCGGTTAACATTTTCGTGGATAGCTAAAAAAACCAGGAAGGAGCAGGCTGGGGAATTTATTCCCCAAGCTTGCGAATTGAACTTAAATGGTCTATGGAGGGACACGCAAGCTAGTTCAGTTTGAACTTGCTGCTATATCCATAGCCGCAAAAGAGATTGTTCGCAGGAATACTGAGGACAAGACTATTAAAATCTACACGGACAGTAGACAAGCATTACTGGCCCTGAAAAGATATAAACTTACTTCCAGCCAGGTCAGTACTAGAATGCCACAATTCACTGGAGGATGCCGCCCGCAAAAACAGAATTTCTGTGTGCTGGGTTAAAGAACATACACCACAGTGCGAAGGTAACAAATTAGCGGATAAAGAAAGGCAGCCGGTTCAAACATTATGGGAGCCGACTCTTCGGCTACAATAAAAATATCACCCATGAAGACTTTAGGGTAAGATGGGACGAAACAACTAACTGTCGACTGGTCAGGAAGGTACTAAGCTACCCTAATGAGTCTGCAGCAAAGGCATACCTGGGTATGTCAAGGAAGAACCTACGACTCATGGCGGGGATTCTGATTGGACACTGCCAGCTAAGGAAACATCTCTACACAATGAGCTTACACCTCTATGCAGAGGCTGTCAACAGGAGGACGAAACAGTAGAGCATCTGCTCTGCGATTGCGACGCTATTTCGGAACTAAGGGATCCATTTTGGGAAAACGAGGGCCAACCATGACTTTTCACAAAATAGCCGGGTAGCCTCCACGGGCAACATCGCCGCCTTTTTACAAGACTATATGCTGGGCGATGGCCTAGACGGATTGTTTGACCTAGGAAGGACGCACAGGTGGTCCAATGGGGCCTAAGTGCCGTGGCCTTTCAAGGCCACCCTCTCACCATCTCCAGATTCCATCAGATGTGTTAATGTGGGTCATTCCCGCTAACAGAATTTGGATTAACGATTTGGTTGCAAGGTATGTCATATTTGAAGTGAACATAATACATATTTCTGATCGTAAATTTTATGTTTATAATAAACGAACATTATCGTTCCGTTCATTCAGAGAATAATTATTTATGACATTAAACCTATCTATTAAGGTGTAAATACATGCAATACAAAAACGATATTTGCTTTATCCTTATAGTGCGTATCAACGTTACAAATGATAGTCATATCTGTATGCCGCACCTTTCACTGCCAGTGAAATAAGTAACGGTGTTGACAAAAAGACAATTACCTCGCAAGAATAACAATTACTTGATTGGAGCGAGCTGAGTCACACCGAGCGTTTAAATATTACACTTCGGTTTAAGTTACATACACTCGGATTATTGTTGTTGGTTAACCTTTAACATATAAATATTTTTAGAGACTGGGTTCATAGACATATGATATGAGTATTATGCTTGCCAGCGTACCACGGTGGCAAGCATCGTGATACGCTTATTTATAATATAATTAATCTGTCATTCTTATGCTTATTTAAAATTTGCATTGAGTTATCGAATCCTTCACCACTTCTGAAGTGTCATAAATATATGCAGAGAACAAATTATTTGTAAAATTAACAATAGTATCCGAAAGATACCAAAATAATGGAAGAATAAGGCAATAAACACGGGGTGATTTTTGGAATGACCGGATAGATTGCGCGGTAAGAGATGCATAAACAAAATGCCAAGATTAGTTTAGTCAGTCTTGATCGCACACACAATCGCACTATACTTACGAAAAATAAATAGTTAATTAGGAATGATACTATAGAAGAGCATAAAGTACTATCGGACTCACCACCAGAGAAATGTTTGCTCGAGGTGTTGCGATCAAGGGGGTGAGTGATGAATTCGAGGAACGGGCAAAATTTACTGTAAGTTTTAACATTATTTATATCTGGAACCCTTCACTCGATTCCGATTTTTTTTTCTGAATTGCAACTGGATTTTTCAAAAATGTAGTTGGGATAATAACATTTCTGAACAATTCGAAAGTAACGATTATTCAGTAATTCTCGAGACACACTGTGAAGTAAACAATTCTACTTTTTTTCGAAAAGGGCTGGGGATGAAATTTAGCATTTGGTACGTTTTTAAGCAACGCTTGGAGTTCGCCGATGGTGTTTTGGAAGATCACATTTTCCGCTTGCCAGTTATCACGCCAAATCTGCGATTTTTCGAAATTTCGCTTTGATACACGACAACTGTCGAAAAACAAACAAACAATTTTGATGGCCTTTTGAGGGTCTTCCCGCAACCTTTTTGAAATTTTTTGGGCGTGTATATTTTTGAAAAAGGGGTCATTTGGGTAGTTCTAGCGCAGAATAAGTTGTGAGAATCGAAAAACGGAGACGTCACAACTGGACTTTTCAGGGAAATGTAAAAACATTGCTTTTCTCAAAAGGTATAACTTGAAATTGGAAATGATGACGATGCCTTTTGTCTAGTTGAATTTGAAGTTTTCGTCACATTTAGTTTTGACTCGACCCGACACCGCTTAATATTTTATTATCGGAACATCGAATAGTCTGGAGCAACCATAATTTCATACATTAAAGAGATTGAGACTTAACACCGCACATATGAGCAGAACATGCTCAAAATTTCATCGATCTGATTGAAAATACCGAATTGGGGATTTTTTTGATTTTCAGTCTGAAAAATCTAGCTATTTTGAAGAAATCAATCTCAGATTCCAAGGCTCGTGACATCTGCTATTAACAATTCTCCGTACGAGACTGGTAAATACGAGAGCATCGATATTAATATTTAACATGCAAACATTTCTAAAGTTTTCAATTCGGTAATTTTACGAGTCTGAACAGATAGCTTTGCTTTTGATGCATTATGGGAGATTTGAAGGAATAAGTCTTCCAACATTCTGGCATGATGTTTAGGTTAAATTATGTAGATTAATACGTTCAAGTGACTGAAATCTCTTTAAAAAGCGTTTGAATCTGGACAAATGGGTCATGTCGAAAAAAGTGTCAATTTTTTGGTGATTAGTCAGTTTCTGGTAGATTTCATGGCAGATTTCGATTTTTGGCATAAGATGCATATAGTTTTTGTGGTAAGTAATAAGCATATTATTTGCCTGAAATATTGATTTAAACGATTTGAAGATGGAAAAATGGGCCAGGATCGGAGAATTGAACATTTTTCAAACGATAAGCAGCGATTTCTGCCGATTTTATGGGAGATTTCAAAGTAACACCATTTTTTAAATATTCCTCCAATTCTAGATAAAGTTTACATATAAAAAATATCAATTATGACCGAGTGGCCATCCTCATGATTACTTATCTTAATGTGCATTACAGGAGTACTTATTTTCTCTGAAATAAACACCCCTCGATTTCAATTTATTTTCAAGCCATAAAAACTAAAGGGCTTGATGTATGGCAAATACGTTTTCGCCTATCTGAGTTTGTGCCAATACATTGCTGGATATCAAGTTCAGGTTTAACAGGAAATGCACGCTTTGCTTTCGGTTAAACGGGCAGTTGATGTCGATCAATAGAGTATAACACAAAATAAATAAAATGCATTATACGGGATCATCGTTTAAAATAACCAAGGTATGAATACTATCAATGTAATGTTATAACATAGACAATTATAAGTATGTATACATATTAAACTAGTGAAAAGAACAGATGGTCCTTAAAGTTTCTCTTAAACGAATTCTTGAACATCTAATGTAAAGCGTCCAAAATAAAATCAATCCTCTATTTCCTATCTCAAAAAGTATAACAGAGAATATAGAGGTAGAAAAAATGCAAATACCACAGCTTTTTCTTTTAGTAATTTTATTATTATCATGTTTTTCTGATTAACTTTATTATTGATTTTGACACACGCCGAAACCTCGGAAAAATCTTATGGAGCACTCTATATCTATCATTAAATTATTAGATTCTTTATTAACTTTTAAGCAAACTAACCACCATTTAAATTGTAAAAGTAATAAATAATTTATATGAATTAATTAAAATATTTTAATAATCAATTAGTTAGAGTTACCTACGAAACGAAAAAGACTATTTCCATATTTTCTCAATATCTCGAAAACTAAGTAAAATAGAGAATGTTATATAAAGCAAAGCTCAAATTTTATTAAGATATTTAAAAATATAATAAAATATATCAATAAGGTAATGTCGAGGATAATGTTGATAAGGAAAAATATTTTCAGTTTTTATGTTTACAAAAACAAAATTAGCCCACAGTTTCTTAGCTGTTTCATTGAGATTTTTAGCAAGATATTTTTCAGGGATTTTCATAACACCATAACGGTAAAAGATGTAATTACAGGGTGTTCACCCATAATGTCCCCCCCTTTAACTTTGTTAATTTTTAAGCTACAAAAAAAATAAAAAACAAAATTGTAGGGTTTTTAATGTAGTTTTTGCACACGGAAAGGAAAAAACAAAAAATTGTACAGTATACAGGGTAGATCAAAAAGAAACATTTTTTTAAATCTAGCCCCCATTTTTTATTCGATTTTTCGATTCTACGTAAAATTCTAAGGATTTTTAATGTAACATACTATATGCCTATTCCTAATACTTTAAGAGTTATTGACAATTGAACTCGCTATTTTGTTTGTTCTTTTATTTTTTTATGGCAACAGCCACCTAAGAATATAACTTTTTGTTTAGACCATCTGTTCTTTTCACTAGTTTCCTCAATTCGTCCTATATTATGTACAAATCTCTTCTGACGCATGTTAAGAGCATAAACATCTACTATGTGATTGCTCACATGATCTCTACGAGACAATTTTTAGACATATCTTACACAAGAGCTTTGAATTTTCGGCACGCGATACTTATTAAAGGCAGTAAGGAATGGGCCATATATACATCGAGATAAGTAGGTATGGAAAGAACCAGTGAGTTTGTTAAAGTTTTTTTGATATCATGGTTCAATATATTCTTATATTCATAAAGTGACTTTAGGGTATAAAATGACTTCTTACACACATGATTAACATGGCTATTGAAACTCAATGATTCATCCATATATAAACCCAAGTTTTTTACTTTATTTGCCCAAGCAATTCTTGAATTATTTAAAATAATGTTAAAGCTTTCTGTGTTAATTTTATTCCTTGAAAAAAGGATTTGGGTTTTAATAGGATTTATGAAAAGATAGTTATTTGTGGCCCATGTAGATATGCCACAGAGATCAGAATTTATATTCGCCACAGCCCCTTGCAGATTACTTACTGATGTTGGCAGGTATATTTGAAGGTCATCTGCATATAGATGCAATATAGATTTTCTGCAATATTTAATATTTTTAACAATATCTGTTATAAAAATGCTAAACAGCAAAGGGCCAAGAATAGAACCCTGCGGCACTCCACTAGACACAACCCTCCACTCAGAAATACTCATTCGATCAGCCAACCTCACTGCCTGGTATCTATCCTTAAGATAGTTAGAAAACCATTCCCCAGTTTCAATACAGTAATATCTGAGCTTACTGACTAAAAGTTCAATGTTCAGGCAATCAAAAGCCTTCGTCATGTCAATCAGAACAGCTGGACAACAGTTACCTTCGTCAAATGACTTGGAAATATCACTAGTGATTTTCAACAAAGCTGTTGTGCAACTGAAATTAGCCCTAAATCCTGACTGACATGCAGGCAGCAATGATTTATGATTTATGTATTCGACTACCTGTTTTTTTACAATCTTTTCAAGAAGCTTGGAGGTAGTGGGCAGCACACTAATAGGTCTCAAATCACCCACCGAGGAAGGGTTTCGAACTTTGGGAACTGGAGTTATGAGAGCCATTTTTCAAACAGATGGAAATTTACCATACTGAAGGGAATAATTTATGATATTTAAGAGTGGTCCAATGCAATGAGGAAAACAATGCTTTAACGTGTGTATAGAGATACCATCTATTCCAACAGCACCACTTGTTATTACTTGTAAGCAAGAAATTATATCACTTTCAGATACCAAAGACAGATTAAATGGCTCCCACTCCTCAGTTTTTTCCAACCAACTGGGGTCTGCGGAATACTTGAGAGAAAGTTATCATTTAATAGATTTGGTTCATTAATATCTTCCGGTATTTCAATATTAGATTTAGTTACAATATTCCAACTTTTAATCTTACCCCAGAAATGTTTGCTTTTATTTTGAGCATTGCATCTATTTATCTCAGTATTATAGAAGGCTTTTTTCTCTTGTTTTATAGCAAAAGATGCATAATTTTTAAGGTCACAATAATACTGTCTACTTGCTGGAGTTTTATGTTTTCAAAATTGTTTAAATGCTTTATTTTTGAGATCAATAATTTGTCTCAGGGTATATGTTAGCCAGCCTGGTCCCGATTTCCGTTGTTTTTTTAAGCTTAACGGACAATGTTTATCAAATAGAGAAAGTATGTTTTGATTAAATATGCTTACTTTAGTATCTATATCACTTTCATGATACATAGTATCCCAGTCTATCATTTCTAAATCAGTCTTAAAATCTACTGTATCTCCATTTTTATAGTCCCTAACCAAAATAAAATTATCAACACAATTAGACTCGTCACAATTTATACAATAAAAAACAGCCTCATGGTCACTTTTAAAAGGGCAACCGGAAGTAACTCCAGAGCTTAACACTCTCCGGTTTATTTATTAAAACAATGTCAAGAAGAGAACTGTTATGATGAGTTATTCTGGTTGGTTCCTTAATAAGTTGAGTAAGATTGAAAACATTAAACGTGTCAGAAATAAAATCAAGTTCAGAGATAGCGTTTCCAAGAATATTTACATTTAGGTCTCCAGTACAAACACAAACATCACACACCTGTATAACATCAGGCAAAACTTCATAGAGACATTGCAGCTCCTTGTAGGACACTGATGGAGGACGGTAAACAACACCAACACACAGGGCATACCATTAAACTTCACTTTAATCCATAACTGGTCTATTCCATTCGCAAAGTCAGGGATATTTATCTGTACCATTTTAAGCTTTTGGTGCACATAGAAGGCAACACCTCCACCTTTACTATCCGTATCTGCTCTAAGCAGCTGAAACTTTCTTATATTGTACAAGTCAGAAGGCATGTCTCTATTTAACCAAGTTTCAGAGATAGCAATAATGTCATATTCAGAATGCTAAATAAAAAATCTCACATCTGAAAATTTATTACAAATAGTCCTTGCATTTATATGAACAATACCCAGGTTCTTTCCTTTCCTCATCAATGGAGCAGATACAGTTAGTGAAGTTTGACTTGCAAAAGAGGTATTTAAGTTCTTCGGGAGTGTTGTCTGCGTTTCAGGAAAAAATTTTGGTTCCTCCCAAACCCATTTTCAACTTTTCTACCTATCATATGGGATTTGCTTTTAAATTATACGTCACAAATACATAGTTTTAGTTGGATTGTTGATGAAATTTTTGAATCCACCCTATTCTTTTGACAGCGATATAGCCCATGTATGAATGGAAAACACACAATCGCTGAGTCGCGAGTCTTTCAAATAAGTGGATAAACCGTCGTGAGAAGAATGCCGCAAAGCAATTTTGACAGAATTGAGGCAACCATTTTTTATCACATTAATTGACGGTGCTATATCTACAGTTTAAGCTCAGTTCAGGAATATCTCGCTGAAGTGAAAACTTCTTCAGAAACGTTTAGCTCATTTTTCCTAGGTAGTAACTAAAACTAAACTGTCTACGCGAACATAGAATTTAACGGTGTCTACGTTCGGCTATTTAACGCTCATTCGTGTAAAGTCACCTAGAGTTCACTAAAGCCAAGTGAGAGAGAGAAACGGGCAGTAAGAAAGATTTAAAGCATTTTAAGTCTTATTTGGACCAATCTGTACATCTTGTCAGTCATATTAATTCGAATAATCATCGACAGAATCATAGTTGATATGTGGTGGGAATTGAGAACTACGGAGAATCTCAAGCGATTGCGTAGGATATTTCGAAGGAATTTGACAGAGTTTGGCATGACGGATTGCTGAACAAACTGCCGTCCTTCGAACTGCCAGAGTATATCTGCAGCTGGCTTGCCAGTTTCCTTAAGAATCGATCTCTGCACGTTGTACGTGGACACATCTCACACACATTCACCCTTAATGTGGGAGTGCCTCAGGACGCAATATTTTCACCAACTCTGTTCTTCATCTATATTAATAACTTGCTGACTGAAACCTATAATCCTGTTTACAGTTTTGCAGATGACAGTACCTTTGTCTCCCAATTTAGATCAGAAAAACCTTTACCAACGACTGAGACTTATCACCGCAGACAAGAACAGATTACAACAATCAATCAAGATCGGGAGAAAGATCGAATCTGGGGCGACAGGAATTTGGTCCAGTTCAATGCAGCAAAACCCAAGCAGTCACGTTTACAAAAGAAAGCCAATACGGCGCCGACTGCGGCGGGCCCTGATATCATTATGACAGGATCGATCATTCCTTCATCCTCGTCAATCGGACTACTGGGTTAGTTTGGGTTAAAAGCAATATGTCGTAGCATGACCACGTTGCTAACTGTATACACCGCAGCAGCGCAAATAAGACCGTGCTTAGAATATTGCTCACACATCTGGGGTGCCGGTCCCAAGCACACCCTAAAGCTGCTGGATTCCATTTAGAAGAGAGATGTGCGTCTCGTCGGCCACCCGGGATCTGGATAGTCTCGAACATCTTAGACATGTGGCCGAGATATTCCTGTTTTACAGATATTTTCACGGCAGCATCATCAGACAGTCGCGACAGACGGCAAGAGCAGACCCGTTCGTTGTACAACTGGAAACACCTAGAACGTCGCTTTCCAAAGACTCCTTTGTCTGGCGCACTGCATTACTGTGGAACTCACTCCCAGGACATCTGTTTCCCCCCTAATTACAACCTACAACTATACAAGAACCGCGTCAATCAACATCTTCGCATACACCACTGGTCGAGTGCCGTAGGATCTCCCTTTAGTGTGTGTGTGCCACTGCCATAAAAAAGTCTTAAAAGCAAAAAACAAAATTATTTAATTTGATTTCCCACTTCCATTTACCTACTTTCTGGGATAGGGGGTATCCTATTTGGACAACCTGGGAGAATCCTATAGCATTTTAATTTTCTTCAATGTGCTTCTGAAAATATAGGAAACCAAGCACTTTCCAGGCGGTTTAATTGAACTTTAATAACCAAACTAGAAGTCATATTAGATTACTGGGTCTATAGGCGCTTGTGAGCAGTAGTTATCTAATTATTTCTAAAAATATTATTGCTTACGAGCCCTCTAGATTCTATATATTTCTAAAAAAATAACAAAACCAATCAATCGGTCGTAAAAAACTCTGCCAGAAATCTATTCTTACAACACATCGCCGCATGTGCATATCATTTATCTGGTACAAAAAATAAATATTATAAAATTGAGCTCCACCAACATGACTGATGAAAATTCAAATTTAACATTTTTTGTCGCGAAAATAAATATTGAAGACACTTCATTAGAGTGGAATATCACACGTTAAGTTAATAAAGCTGTCATAACTCATTAAGATTTCCCAAAGCGCAATTAATGATTCTGTATCTCTACTAGTACATACTGAAGCACTCCTGTGTACTTCAGACTTGGTAATCTACACTCTGCACGGGGCATTAACCCATTATAGAAAAGTGTTTAATCAATAATACTAGGATTCATTAATATTTCAATCAAAGCTTCAATTAAGCATTTACTATATAAATTAAATTCTAAACATACGTAAGTGAATCTGAGCTAAGAGAATTAAACGTGCAGAGCTGCTTAGCTCTGCACTCGGCACGAGCTTTACATTTCAAAGAGGATGTAACTGGCAGCATAGATAACCAATTTCGTATGAATAATTCGAATAATTATTAATTAATAGTGATCTGATTTTATACTAAAATAATCCATTCATTCAAAATGTATGTTTTATATGCTAAAAATGATATTGAGGCAATTATCGGATATAAATCATTAGCTAGCTAATGAAACTAATGATACCGTGGAAATAATAATTCAACTTTATATATGTATTATATGACATTACAGAAATTAGTAACCGGATTAGTCGCTAGAAAGGACATTGAATCATAATGGCATATCATGCTTAGGTATCAATATAATATATAAATAATAATATCGGCTACCGTTTATATGCATAGTTTATTGAAAGTCGACCTTATTTTCTATAGTTCCAGATCAAAAGTATCCGACATGTCAGTCGCAAGCTTTGGAGCTACAGGTATTTTGTCTCACAAAAGTTTCCATATAAAGCTGTCTTGTAAAAAGTCATAAGACATCTGAACATCCGATAATACGCCCTACTATTGTAGTATGATTATTGGCAACCCTATATCCAGTGGGTGACTGCTATCTATGTACGATTCCTATGCGAACTTCGTATCGAATAGGACCTGTTTGCGTTCCGGGTAAATAGAACGTTACGAGGTTTTAATCCGACCGATCCTCGCGATCTCTGTTCATACAGACAAACTATTTAACTGCTTCTTGCTATTTGTAATTAGTAAAGTTACTGGAAAGCTTCGGCTATAATTTTTGTAGTTCGGGGACGGAGCCCCGCCTTGCTCTCGCCCAAAGATGGATGAGACAACGGAAGAGGACGACAACTTGTCCATTATTTCCGTAGAGTCAAACCCAGAACGGAAAATATCTGACTTGACAATCAAAAAAGTCCAAAAACGAACATCTAGCTACATTGAAATCTGCATGAGTTGCAGAATTAACGCCGAAAAACTAGATAACATTATTGGCCTGAACGCCTCTGAGGCATGGAAATTAATTACGAAAGCCAAACAACACATAATAGACACCCACCCAACCGGAATAACTAGGCAAATTGCAGCTAAAATTGATACGGGCAAAAAAAAGGCCAGCCCGACAAATATAAACACGGACAAATCGAAGAAGCAAAAAACATTGCCAACCGAAAAAGAACGTCAGCAAAAAACGCTAGACAACAGCATGGAGACGGACTCGAGTTCGAAGGCCGACCCTAGCATCGATGTCGTGTGTCCGCCTGAGGCGTCTGCGGCAACAGCGCAACATACCAAGGATGTGTTTAAAGTACCGTTTAAACAGCTCCCGTTCAAAAGGAACTTTAAAACGGTAAACCTGGATATAGGGCCAAATCCGATTAAGACGAACAATAAATTTCAACCCCTGTCGGACATGGAGTCCGAAGATGAAGACGCCGGCAGCGAGGCGTCCATAAATGTGTCTAAAAATAGAAAAAGGGTGACTAGCAAACAAAAAGCGCCTGCAAAACCTAAATCTACGCCACCTCCCCCCGTAGTGATCAAAGGTCGACCGGCAGATCATAAACAATTACGTGAAGACTTACAAAATGCGCGTATCTTCAAATACCAACTGAAATACACGAAAAATTCAGTTATAATCTATTGTGAAAACTTAAATGATCTACACACACTAAAACGAATGCTCAATGCGGAGAAAACAGAATATCACACGTATGCAGAAACTATTGAAAAAACACGGGCCTTCGTCCTGCGCGGTCTTGACGGGGAAATTTCCCCTCAAGAAATTGCACAGGCGCTAAGGGATGAGTATAATATAGTGGCTAAAAACGTCTACGAAATGAGGAAGACTAGAGTACCTCTATATTTGATAATTTTAGAGGCTACTCACACAGTAAAGAGATTAAATCAGGAGGCTAGAACGATAATGTCGGTGCGTGTGTCATGGGAAATGCGGCGTACGGGCAAGCCTATTATGCAGTGTAAAAACTGTCAACAGTATGGCCATGCTAAAACGTATTGCAATAGGCAGGTTGCATGCAGCAAATGCGCAAAGCAACACGACATAACTCAATGTGCCAGCAATGAAATTAAGTGTGTGAACTGCGGGGGCTCCCATCGCTCAATAGATGAGGGCTGCCCCGTATACATATATAAACTAAATTTGCTACAACCGCAGCAAAGCAACAAACCGATAAGTAAGCCATTGTATAAACCAGCACCTCCTCCCTCAAATCCAGCATGGAGAAACCAGAGGACTACAAATGCAGCAGTGGGCCAGCGAAGAGGCCCAAGCCAAAGCAATGGCCCCCTACAAGAACGCGAAGAAGAGGACTTCGAGAGGCAGTTCCCCCCCCCTAAGAGGCAGCCAAAGAGAGGACGAAAGGACGCATAACAGAACAATACAGGTTAGTGACGCTACAAACGCGCCAACTAATATCTCTGCCAACTTTTTAAATTTAAATAATATTGTCACAAAAATAAATAACTTGATTAATGTTGATGAAATGTTCCGCGCATTAGAGGAATATGCAGCAATGCTGGAAACGTGTCGAGGCGACCGCATGTTATTAATGCAAGCCTCGATACGCTTCTTCACTGTAGAGTTTGCTAAATACAACATTTAAATGTCTTTATGTTCAACGTCGCAAGTTGGAATTGTAACGGCATCAGGTCCAAAATGGGCGAGTTTAGAAATTTTATGTATACTACCAATTTCCAGGTTGTTTTTCTAATTGAAACTAACTTAAACCCAAATTTCAGCTTTAAAATCAGAGGATATAAAATTGAGCGTTATGATAGGCCTGATCGACGTGGAGGAGGTGTGGCCTGTCTGATACATAGATCACTCAATTACAAAAGGGTCCATGACATTAGAACAGCTATCGAACATGTTACAATAGAGACCGAGGGTGGTCTACGTATCAGCGGGGCATACGCACATCCACGTCTCCGCCTCCTAGAAAATGACCTCCTGGCACTTTTACCTCCAAATAGAATATCCTTGGTGATCGGTGACCTCAACGCATCCCACGCTGAATGGGGAGGTACAACGAACACCAAGGGTAGATTATTAAGGGGGATAATCGAAAACAACCTGGAAATATCCCTCTACAGAACACCTAATCCTACATTTATCCGACATGCCTCCTTCTTGGACATCGCCATCACCCGGGGGGCGATAAGGGCCTCGCAACTCCAGGAGATGGATACGTTGAACTCGGATCACCTTCCGGTCAAGATTAGACTGTACCGCAGGGTCCCTGTTATAAACGACACCGTTGTTTCGTACAGAAATGTTGACTGGAATCTGTTCCGAGCGAGACTAAGCGAGGCAACTGTAATTCCCCGGCAGATGGAGACAATCCAGGAACTCGAAACAGAGGTAAATACACTTACATCTAACATCCAGCGCATCCGTGATGCTATCTGTCCAAGGAAAGTCATCCGTCCAAGGACTGAATCCCTTCCTGAAAATATACTGGAACTAATTTCGCTCCGAAACAGATTTCGACGCAGATGGCAGAGAAACAGAACAGGAATTGACTTGGCCCGAGTCAACGAGCTCACGGAGTCAATAAGGGTGCAGATCCGTGATCACAGGAATAAAGCGTGGCTCGATTATATTAATAGTATAAACAGGAAGGACGGATCACTGTGGAAGCTCGCCAGGAAGGTGCGTGGAGGCTCTGCAGATGTTTCAGAACTAAGGCATAATGGCCTAGATATATATGATGATCTGGGCAAAGCAGAAGTCTTCGCGGGCTACCTGGAGGGAGTCTACAGTGAGATGCCCTACGCAACACCTGAGCACGACCTGATTACGGACCAGGTTAGACTCTTTAAAAACCGAAAGTATCCTATTGCTCCAAGGGCGCTCGAGAAGCTTAGGGTTAACCCTGCCGAAATTCGTAAAATTCTCCGCCAACTGCCCAGAAATAAAGCCCCCGGCCCGGATACAATTCCGTACGTAGTCCTGAAAAATATCCCTAATAAAACCCTTATCCATTATATGCATATCATTAACGCGATAATACGGTTGCAACATTTCCCTTCATCCTGGAAGAAAGCGTGCATAATTCTGTTCCCTAAACCCGGCAAGGACTTGAGGCAACCGGCATCATACCGACCGATCTCGCTCCTCGACACGCTCGGAAAGGTCGCGGAAAAACTCCTCTTGTCGAGGATCAACAGCGCGGTGGAAAAGCTGCGTATAATCCCGCAGGAGCAGTTCGGTTTTCGCGGAGGGCATGGCACTACCATGCTTGCCGCGAAAATCGCAACTGACATATATAGAAGCTTCAATCAGAGGCAAACCACCGTGATGTTGCTCCTCGACATAGAGAAGGCATTCGACAAGGTGTGGCACGACGGGCTACTATATAAACTTTACGTAAAGTACGGCCTACCTTTACACATGGCCGCCCTAGTCGAGTCATACCTTGCCGGGCGCACCTTCGTAACGCGGGTCGGGAAGCAAATGTCTGCATTAAGACATATCCTTGCCGGAGTCCCACAGGGAACGGTCTTATCGCCGCAACTATTCAATCAATTTATAGCTGATTTTCCTTCAAATCCAAATACCCGCATCGCCCTTTACGCAGATGATACTGCAATCTATTCCGTATCTCCCCAAGCAGAAGTGGCAAAACAAAACATATCTAATCACCTTGACACCCTCACATCATACTACAAAAAATGGAAAATCACATTAAACGCAAACAAAACAGAACTGATCATCATTACACGTAAACGAAAAGACACACAAATTACACCCCTCACCATACAAAATACACAAATACACCCCAAAAGAGAAGTCAGATATTTGGGTATAACCTTTGACTCAAGGCTTGACTTCAATAAACACATTGTGGCAATTAAAACAAAAAATATGGCCATTAAACAAAGCTTGAACACATTAATCACACCCAGATCCTACCTAAGCCCGTTGAATAAGCTCATAATTTATAAATCGATCATCAGGCCTGCGCTAATGTACGGAGCCCCAGTTTGGTGTTCCGTTGCCAGATCACAGAAAAGGCACATTCAAGTGATACAAAACCAATACCTCCGCGCTGCCTTCTCTGTCTCGCTACGCGACAGAGTACGGGTCGATGACCTGCATGCGTGGGCGGACATAGAGTATGTCGATGAACATATAAACCACCTTGCATGCAGGTTCTTCGAGACCGGAATACAGGGCTCGCCACTGACAGCGAATATAGCAAATGAAAGATTTGACCCGGAACACCGAACACCTCATGGGACAATATACAGGAACACGTCTTTATTCTACAACGAGATAAGGCCTCCCTAAAGGTAGGATTTACACCCGAATACACATATACCACACACAACATAACACATAAATGTGCCTCTAAAATAGCATAAACAGTTAACCAAACTAGGTCAGCTACACCATAGTGGCTACCTCATCGATCGACGTTAGGACGCGGAGATGAGGCTTGCTAGTTGACAAATTATACATACACACACGCAAACAAATCACTACACGCTGCAGAAGCATCCCTGACTCCGCAGCTGCTATCGCAAAGCTCGCGCATCTGGTACTTGATGCTAGCAATTCCAAACCACCGGATGTGGATTCGTAGTGCATATGCTACAATCCAAAAAATAATGTACATAGCGTGTAAATACGTATCATAGTATAATAAGTTTAAATGTTGTAAATATTGTATATATTGTACATAATGCTTGTTTGTACATAACGTCCTAATCTTAATAACGAGAAGCAGGGTTTTTTCTCTTAAACTTTTCCCTGCATAACAAAATAGATCGAACCAAAACCTGCAAGCCCAAGTAAACAAACAACAACGAATCGTTAGCACTAATTGGCAGTGATTTTGAAGGGATAAATCCCATGGAAAATGCAAATCGAAAGTAGCGTCACTAATCTAGTGCGAAATAGCAGGGCACACATCCCGCCCCCCTCTAGATGGGTGCAGTGATGCGCGGGTCCGCAACGCGCTGAGGAAACAGCGTGGGGAGTAAACCCGCGATACGCTCCAAAATATGTTATTTAGTATCTAGAGGTGACATGTAAATAACGAAAGAGTAAATAAATATTGTTGATTGATTGATTGCTATCTATGTATTGTAATAAATTGGCAATTAAACAAATTCCACTGATCAAATAATTAAATAAGACACTAATAAAGCTTTTAAAGATACTATTAATGATAAATCAACTGCAAGGATGGAGGAAAGAATGATTCTAACCAACTGTCAACAGGTTTTAAGCGCTTGACCCGCGCACTACCAACCTGTTCTGAGGACTAATAATTGTCCTTGCGGAATTATAGCGTCAATCGATTTTTAAAATTTATTTGTCAAGTTGTAGACGCTTTTATTATGTTATCTACTTTGAACCAAATTTTGTTTGTCCGGTTTTTATGTCCAGGAGTGTTTTAATGATGAGCAAACTGCAAACATTCATAAAAAAGGCTAAATCAAATCAACTCTGTATAAAAAGAAAACTTTTCGCCCTAAATATAAACCAAATCAAAGATATTCAAGAAGTTAAGTAAGCGGAAATGGAAAATATCCAAAGAACATTTAATACAAAGCAGAGAATATGACAAAAGAAATAAAAAATCTAAACTTTGAAGAAAAGTAGGAAAATATCGAGGTGCGTTTATTTATGCTCACCCATTAGCTTTATGGAAAGCACGAAAACAGAACAGAAGCGTTTACTCTTTTAATAAACTAAACAGCTTCAAACATAATTATAATGTACAATTGAAGTAAAAACAGGCGCACCTGCTTCTTGAACCTGCGAAGCGGAACCCAATGATTCAAAATGCAAGTAGCAATCTATAATCAATATGGAAACGTCAAGTTATGAACTAGAGAGCATCCGCCTCGATTCCGGTCTATTTCCAGGGCTATCAAAAAACAATCAAATATATTTCCAAAGAAAATCATTTAGCTCGTCCGTTGCGTCGTGAACCTCCCAAGATCTTTATCTGGCAAACTGATACGAATAACGAATACATTCTAAAAATAAATGATAGCAATAATTAATTATGCTCATGTCATTTAATGGAGAACACGACATTATAATTGTCTATTAATATTGATGAACATTTGCTTTATTCGGTTGTATCTGCTTTTGTACTTAATTCAGTTTGTTATGATGGACGCTTAAATTGATGTGATATTTTGTTGAAGAGAGTAATATTTGATCAACATTTATTTGTATAAAAGTTACCGTCTTCACTGGAAAAACTCCCAGTGTAAAGCTTTAATTATTTGGCAACATAAAGAGAGCTTTACTGTACCGTATTCGGTGCTCTCAAATGGGTTTGGATATTCCCTGCACTGTAGGGTGACTAATTGCATTATCGTTCATATATCTACTATTTATATATTTACTAGAAAGTGTTCCCATTAATATAAAGGAAAAAGAAATATAGAAAATATTTAAAAACTTCGCCTCTTAATAAATATGTAAAAATAACTGAATGATCATGATGATTTTTTATATTCGGGCACCAGTCCAATTCTGATAAATATGTAATTATTAAGAATATTTCATATGGGCATTCCTGGACTATAAATGGCTTGCTAATAATTCTTTAAAATCTAAAAGCTTAATCCATAGGCTAGAGGCTTTTGGACGAAGATTAGTTTGCATTACAGTGCAGTACAGTGCTTTAAACATTGGTATAGTTCCGGGGGTACACATACAAAACGAAAATCCTATACCACTCAACGAGCGGTGCGTGTGCGGAGAAGACGGTAGCGCTGTAGGTTGTAGTTTTCGGGAAAGACGTTACTCGGAAGTCCATTCCAGAGCGAGGCCGTCCTCCAGACAAAGCAGTCCCTTCCTAGGTGTTCGCAACTGAATCGTATGCTGAAGAGCACCTTATGACTGACGGGTGTTTCTGTTTGGTGCAACTCTGGGGGGAATCATAAGTGCCAGAGATAGGTCCGCCACTTTTCTTCGATGCTCAAGGCTATCAAGGTCTTTAGTCAACTCTGGGTAATACACAAGACGTACTGCTCTCCTCTGTATGGAATCTAATATCTTGAGCAAGTGTTTGGGTGCCGAGCTGCATACATGGGAACAATATCCGCAGAGATGATGTATATAGTGCTCCTAGCTTTTGTGTTGCTGCCTTGGCGATTTTGGTGACGTGATTACGCCAAGACATGTTGTTTTCTACGTTGATGCGCAGCAAGCTTATGATTGAGGCCAGAGTCAGTGTTTGTTCTGCCATTGATAAGTCAGGTCCCGCGGTATTTGCCTTCTTTGAGAAAACAGCCGCTTGAGTCTTTCCTGCGTTAAACTGGGCATTGCTTTCCTTACCTCATTCCACGATATCGTTCATATCCTCATTGAAGGCAGCAATCTGATTTTTTCTCTCGTTCAGAACAAGCAGCGGTCATGAATAAGGTTATAAGAGTGCTGTCGTCCGCAAAACTGTAAATATAATTGTTTGTCCTGTCTAAGAAATCGTTGATATAGAGCAGGAAAAGTGTGGGAGATAATATACATCCTTGAGGATCTTCGGCATTGATTTTAAATTCTTCCGACAGATGTCCATCAAGACCAACACGGATGCTTCGATTCCTTAAGAAATTGGAAAGCCATAGAAGCAGTGTTGGTGGTAGTCCGTATGCTGTCAATTTGCTTAACAATCCATCATGCCACACCCTATCAAATCCTTTGGATATGTCGAGAGCCACTGCACGAGATTCGCGGTAGCTCTCGATGACTTTGGTTCACAGGTAGGTCTATAATCAATTTCAAGCAAACTACTAAAATATTGTATATCGCGGATTTTCTGAGTTATCTGTGCATGGTTATAAATATCAAGAAACTTTAGCAACATCGCTTGGATGGACTGGTATTTACTTACCATCATTGTTCCGTTTTTGTTTGCACGTAGTATTTATGTTCCGGTTTCGTGATGTTTGTTAGTGTTGTTTCGCATTAGTTAAGATATTTGTTCGACTTTTTGTGTTACAAATAAAATAAAATTCTATGCCTTCAGAATTTCAGTCTTTTTGCTATTTTAGAAATCTGCTTCAATTCATAAAATTGATATAAACGGGAGACCATTACCGTATTTAATTTATTGGAGACATAGTTACAATGTATCTTTATTCTATTGAATAATAAATAAATAGCTATTTTTAATGGCAATGTTTTAAATTTTGCTTCAAATATCCGTGAAATGACTGCCAAGAAAAACCTCCAAAACAACGTAATCTCATACCTGCCAATGTTGATTGATAACCGCAAAAAAACTGCTCGCGGGCAAGGTAAATAATACAAAATTTCGGTTATAAATTTGACGTAAAACAGCTGATTATTGATGTCACGGATTAATAACTAATGCGAATGTAATAATCAAGCTCGCTTGAACGCTGTGGTAAATTATCACTTACGATTGGTAAATACCAATTATAGTTGGTTATCCGCTGGAAATTGATTTATATATGTTAAGCACAAGCTGGAACAAAATTACGGTCAAATTCTAAAATCACAGGCAAGTTTTCCCCTGCAGTTAATAGTAGTAGTAGATCTCCACCAGTCCATTATAGCCTCCTGATGAAGGTCACTGGTCAGGCTCTATCTCCAGGCTAAGAAGGCGGTGACTCCTCGTCCTGGAATATTACTGATCCCAAACACGGTGTGGGGCACCAAGTCAGTGTGTGAAAAAGACACACTTCAGATTGCAAGTTCTCCGAAAACAAAGAAAATACATCTAGAATTTTTTGCCGAATTATACAGAAAGTATCCGTTTAAAAACTGCAAATTCGTTTCGTTCGTCAGTGATTTTTTAAAAGTGGAATTTGCAGATAAGATTCAACGTTTACTTAAATTACATGTATACAAGATAAAAACCAAAACATTGTCTGAAATATTTACACAGACAGATTACAATTAAGTGTTAAACTCTATTGTTTTATCTGATGAAAATGCGGATTGCTCGATGCATCTAAGACATTTCTCATAGGTACTGAATCATTTAATGCAAAACATGCATAATAATTTAAACATGGAGGCAGGTGATTCCCCCTTTTGCACCCACCAAAAAGGCCATATTACCGGATTCAACTTTACGGCAGCCAATAATTGCAAATGAATAATAATTAAAGAACATACCAAGTACCTAATGACGCTAGAAATTTTAGGTGAACCTCGAATTTGATTTAAATACTTTCCCATTATGTTCAGGAAATAAATTATTATAATAATTATAATTCCGACAACAGTTGTTAACGAGAAACGAGAACATTACTTTTGGTTAGCTCAGTCTTTTGATTTTCATATTTTTGATTATTTCAGAGCAGAGTATTTTTACAGGACATTTTAACCAGGGCAGGTTTTTTTGTAAAACATACTTAGGCTCAGACGGTCGACAGAACGTTTTGGCAATTATCACAAATAATTGTCGAATTGCGTTCGGAGTTGCCTTTTTTGCTATTACAGCTATAGGTTTTCGGTTTTGCTGACAATCCTAAAAGGCATTTTTAAATCGGGACACGAGTATTCACAAGTGTTTCTTCCCCAAAATTGAGTAGGTTTTTACGTTGCTTATAAATGTTTCTGAAACGTATATTATTTATCATTTTATATAACGATTCATAGATGATATTCGGCAAGTGACATAAGTCTCAAATCAATTTAAATAAAACCAGTTGAAAGAGATACGTTATGCATACGTTCCGGATACCTCAGGTAACATTCTCCAGAGTCCAGAGTATTTTATCATGTTAATAAACAATGCCCTACTCGGGTGGTACTTTAAATCTGGCAAGCGTTTTGTAAAACTTGCCTGGAAATTCGGACACTCTTGCCTCTATTATGTTTTCCTGGCAACATGTCCTTCGTTCAGCCATTTTTCCTAACAATTATTTACCTCTAAAGTTCATACATGGCCGCTTCCGAAATTCCTGTTCCCAGTAAGCAAAATTCCATCATGCCATCCACGCCCATAATCACTCATAGCTGCTGATGTTCAAGTAGCTTTCAGGGTTCAGATTCTTCACCGATATATTATTTATATTAGGTTAGGCCTGTTGGGGGGTTTTTCAAAACGGCCTGTCCACCACTGCGACCTGTAAGATCTATTATAGCTCTTCTTGTTTTTAGAGCACCCCATCTAGTTTTGGATCTCTGATTATACTTCCATAGCCTTGATGATAACCCCTCAGTGTATCATGTACCTACTGGATTGGTTTCGCGAATTGTTTGAAAAGTTACCTGATGATATCCTCACAGTGGCATAGAACGTGGGGTGCAGTTGCCTCTTGCCTGCAAGGGTTTCATCTACCAGACCCATCAGATTTACGTGTCTATTCAATAGGCAATGACCAGTAAATAAACCTACCATCATTCACTATCCTGGTTGGACATTCCACCATTCCTGAGACTCCGTTGCTACCCATTTTCTAACGGATGCCTTAATGGTCAACCTGGCCACCACACAAAAGGGTTCCGGTCCCACCACAGAGCCAGACGAGCCTGCTTTGGCCATTTCGTCGGCTCTTTCATTGCCTCTGTGGCCTTCGTGCCCCGTAACTCAAGCTAGAGTCACTTCGTTTTGACTACCTAGGCTCTATGCCTTGCAGCAACTCAGTACCAGTTTGAAAGTTGTAATGTTGGTCTTGATTGCCTTTGATGTTGCATGGATATCTGAGTAAATTACCACTGCCTTATATAATAGATTTCCTGTTCTCCATTTCCTTCAGGCAGTGTTCTATGGCCATTACTACAGCCTGAAATAGCGTGGGTAGATTTCCCACAGATATTCAAAGACTTGTCCTTGGTCATATATGCCGGCTCCGACATCTTGGCCGGTCTTTGAGTCGTCAGTACACCATGCAGACGAACTCTGCCCTTATTGATGGGCCCCACTTTTTTCCAGTCGAATCTTTCTGGTATTAGGATCTGAAAATTGTTTTCAAACCTGTATGTTGGAGTGGTGTAATCTGTGGGCATGCCCAGCAGCAGTTTTTCGTTGGAAGGTGACCCTTCACCTGTAAAAACCCTTACATTCTGAATACCGCCTAACTATATTTCCTTTGATATTTTTCTTATGAAGAGCAACCTAAATGTATTGGCAATTTTAAGGCAAACGACTTCCACCTAAATAGGCAAGCAGCATACGCAAAGGTATCTACCTGCACCTTTCATTATTGCTGATTGAAGTTTGTTTTTGGACTACTTTTTCCTGCGAAATTATATTAAAATGAACGAATGCGGATTATTAAAGGCAACAAGCTTTGAATGTTGCCATTTTAGACAATTTTTATTTAACGTAACAAAAATATAGGACACTTTCCGAAACTGTTTCCATAGAACGTTACATTGTAATATTGCTGTGATTTGGAACTTGCAAGGATATACTTGTATCCATACGCATAAATAATCTTATTACTTTCATTTCACAGGGGATAAAAATTAATGTTCTCACTACACCTACCTAATTCTGGAAACAACATTAAATCATTTTAACAGGAAATTCTACTAAATAAACATGTGGGTTTTTCGTTGCCAAGTATTTGGAATATATGAACCTAAAATTTTAACAATACCGGATTATTATCAAAGTTAACTAAATTATGACGTGTCCAGAGCCGGTCCAGGTTACGTAGAGTTTTGTTATTGGGCTAATCATTGAGCATCATCCCACTAAATTTTATGGATGATGTATGTACTTGTTTAGAAACTGTGGTAAAACGTATATTTAAAGGAACAATCAAATTAAAGTAAAAACAGAAAGCAGAAAGCGATAAATAACGATAACTTGGATAGTTTTGACATCGCATATAAGTACGACAGCCATCAAAAGAGAACGAAGCGATTTTTGCGTTCTGGGAGAAGCTCTATTTAATGCTTACTAATAAAGAGATTAATGCAGCAGTTTTATATGATCGGCTACAAGCTTTTGACTGTGTGAATTATGAAATATTTCTGTTAGCGCTCGAATCACATTGGTTTAGAGGCTTCGCTTGATTGGGGTAGGGCATAATAGCATCCAGATTGTTTTTCAAGGACTGTGCCCTGGCAACAGGAACTGAGTTATGATGTGCCCCAAGCCTAGGTTTATGGTTGCTGATAATGCCATTTCAAAGACTGACATGTCGAGGAGCTTTACTCTCTTTGCAGATGATGTACTCATGTGACTGAGTAATAAGGATATATCTGTACTCAACGACATAAAATATCTTTTGGTTTAGGACACATATTAAACAACCAAGTAACAAGAAACTAGAAGCGTGCTTTTTAATCTAATTGCCAGATTACGGCTCGCAACTAATTCAAACTAAATTAATTCGATAATCATGGACATTGACCATGTACTAAAAACGTAAACAAATATTGAAAAAACTAGCTCGCTATGAAATATTCACCACAAGGTATAGAATCACCATCTATCTGACTTGAGGCTTATAAACTAGGACATATCATTTATTTCCCGTCAAACCACTTTGGGGAAAAAGCAGCAGTGCGACCGCAAATGATGCAAAGAGCAATGAAGACGTCATATATTTTTAGATTAAGTTTGAAGTCAATTTTTATCTAATTCTAATTACCAATTAGAAGCCAAACCAAACGTTTGTAATATTAATTATGTTACGACTCAGAGCAATCAAGGGTCTACTAAAAAGTAGGCTTCGTAATACTTGCTCCTTCACAAGGTAAGCACCTTGAAATGCAGTTTAAATTACTTACCTCGATATTGACTGGTTACTGAATACATAAAAATGTCACTTACCTAAAACAAAAATAAAAAAATTAATATCAAATTAGCACCATAACTGAAATGTAATATTATAATGTTTTTACTAATCAGCTCCCAATAATTAACTCAGTACTTAATGTTTTAATAGATAAAACCATTGTACGATAATCACGTAACCTTTTTATGGAATATTTTATTTATGACTTGGTTTATTATTTTCCCACATAAATTATTATCATATAAAAACTGTTTTGGCAAACCGATACGTATTTCCTTTATTGCGTTAATATTAAATCAAGAAAGCTAAAATGTTTTCTTTCGTTCACTGGTGAGACGATCAAAGCAACTAATAATAATTTCGGTTTCTTATTTACATACAACGCGGTGTTACTTTTTGACTGAAAGCAGTTACTAACTATATCTTTACTAACTTTGGCTTTAAGTATCTTAGGGATAAAATATTATCATTAAAAACTGCATTCTTGTTAAGATCTATATCATAGTCCATTCGGTTTAAGTATATATTCATACCAAAACTTTCGTAATCTTTTACCTAATTTCACTTCTTCTTATCACGCTCTCTCCTCCCCAAGGTTGGCAGCTGCAGCTTAAAAAACCATCTTCCCAAATCCTTAGCCAAGAGTTCTGGTACCTTCCCAGTGATCTATTTCCCTGCACTTTGCCCTCTATTATGAGTCTGAGCAATTCGTACCTTTCACCTCTCAGCCAATGGTCCAGATATTATATTTTCCTTTCTTTGATGGTGTTCAGTAATTCTTCTATGGTCTATCGGTGGTGGTAAGTTAGGTCTCGCATCGTCAAAAAGTGTTTTAACATATTGCTGCCATCTCATAAGCCTGGCTTCTACGTCTAGAATTATTCCGTTATTATTGACCCTTAAAATTGTTGCTTCAGGCTTTCTATATCGACTTCTCACTTCCTCAATTTTTTTGCCTGTTAAAGATGTCATATTGTTCTTGAAGTTGTTCTATTTCTAGGCATCCACTTTTCTTTTGGCTCTCCACATTTTTTCCTTAAGGTCTGTCCGTGTCCCCTACATTTTCGTCTTCCTGTCACGAGCTCCAAGACTCTTTGTGGCATCAGTCGCGGCTCGTGAGTTTATTGGCAAGTGGGTCAAATCCAGGTGGACAGAGGCGCATGCCAGAATAGCGCCGAAGTCGAAAACTTTTCGGGGTGCGACGCCCAAAATGTTTCTTTTTTTCTTTAGAAAAAAATAACCAAATGTATTTGTATGTAATGCTTGTTCAAACCAACTGCAATGTCCTTGTGAGATTTGATGTGTCCTTATTATTACGAAACTTTGTAGGTACTTGCTCTGAACAAACTATAAGTAATTATAAATAAAACTAAAATACGTAATAATACTCCTAAGATATGTCTCACCTCTTATGTAGTTATGTGTTTGTAAATCAAATGGATTCTTCTATCCATCTGTTTGGTGAAATGATCAATCACTAGCTCATTTAAATTAAAGGGTTTTCTATACTTAATATTGCTAAAGTACTCAACCTTGACTCCCCCATTGTATTTCTTTAAAAAGTTTTAATTCTCTTTAGGGTTGAAAAACATCGTTCACTTTCTACTGTTCTCATTTGAATAGTACATAAAATCTCTACTTGACTCATGACATTATTCAGTCAACGTAACAACTAAATTTAATATAAGTTTTTGCAAACGCAATGCGTATGTCAATATCAGCCAATTAATATTAGTTTTTCTTTGTCTAACCCGTAACCCAAATGTCTTGCAATCTAATATTTTATTCCTCCGAGCGGTTCGAGTGTTTTCATAAAGGTCAAGCAGCATGTGGACCTGCAAGCGCCAAAAGCACTATCATTGACCGGCCGTCGACAATTTCGTTAACTATGTGTCTCTTTTGAACACCCTAGAAAGCGCGTATCTACGCGCTCCGTCTTAGTTTCGGTTCCCTAATTGCCATAAAAAGCCATAAGGTGAATTTAAAATACGGCCGGGCATCCAGCATCAACTGAACAAATTGGGGAGTTTTCGCACGAAAATGCATCCGCACTTTTTAAAAAATAAATATCAGCGGATAATTAAAAAATATATACAAGTAAATTAAAATTAGGTGGGTCATTGACCAAATGACCTTATTGAGAAGCCGCGCCTGTGTGGCATCCATTCTTTCTTCTTGCCGCTTATTGTGAATCTGACGCTTGTTGTTCAATTTTAGTTATTTTTGTCTTTACTTCCTTCCAAATTTTTTCTATGTCCTCTCCCTGTGCAGATTTTTCTGTTATTTCCACGTCTTGTTCAATGTTGAAGCTTATCTCATCTCTCTTTTTGTTACGATTATTCAGTTGGGCGATGTCTATTTTTTTAGATTCTTTCTCTTTTGACTCTGAGCAATCTTTTAAGTTTAAAGTCAATTATGACACAGGATTGTGGTCGCCATTAATATCTGTTCCAGGGTAGGTTTATAGAGATTTTATATAGCGCTTTTGACAATCTTGTATTGTCTATCTGCAGGTGATCTTCAGGTGAATAGTCTTCTGGAGTGTTGTTTGAAAAATGTGTTGGCGATAGGAGATTGTTTTCTACGCAGAACTGCTCCCATATGTTTTCCCTCTCATTTCTTGTGCCAAGCCCTCATGCTGCTCCATTATCTCCATCAGCACCACCGCCAATTCTGGCGTTAAATTATCCGATAAACTTCGTTATCTCGCCTTTATGTGAGTTGCATTTTTATCTTGTTATAAAATTCTTGGATTTCCTGATTTGATTTCGGTCAGGGACAAAGTCTATAACCGACTGCGTTATTCTGTCGCTAACGAGAATGGCTGTGCCATATCGATGTTCTGGATCAATTTCTCCGGAATAAAAAATATATCTTTTATTTATTTATTTTTTTGATTCCAGGATCTTATCACGCCCCCTACTTCCCAAGAAAGCTAGAAAAATGTTCGTAGACGAACGGTCAAATCACCCTATCAAATCCTTTAGCCATGAGTTCTGGCGCCTCCCCACTTATCTCTTTTTCTGCACTTTGCCCCATTATGAGTCGGAGCAACTATTATCTTTGACCTCTCAGCACATGACCCAGATATTATATTTTCCTTTCTTTGATGGTGTTCAGTAATTCTTCTGTGGTTTATCGTCGAAGTGTTTAAGATATATGCTCATAAGCCTGGCTTCTTTATCTAGAATTATTTCGTTAATATTGTCCCTTAAGATTGTTGCTTCAGGCTTTCTATATAGACTTGTCCTTAATTTTTTTTCATGTCATATTTTCCTTGAAGTTGTCCTATCTCTGTATCCACTTTTTTATTGCCTCCCTACATTTCTTCCTAATGGTTCTATGGTATTTGTATTTGATCCAATGTGCCTTACGGTTCCATCTCCCTGTCACGAGGTTCAACATTTCTCGTGTCATCCATTCTTGTTTCTTGCCGCTGACTGTGAATCCGATGTCTTGGTTTTGAGTTTTCGTTATTTTTGTCTTTACCTCTTTCCAATTTTTTTGTGATGTCCTCTTCCTATGCAGGTTTCTCTGTTGTTTCTTATTCTTGCTCAATGCTGGAGCTTATCTCTTTATTTTTGTTATGATTTTTCAGTTGTGGGATGTCTATTTTTTAACCTCTTTCTCTTTTGACTCTCAGGAAGCTTTTGAGTTTAAAGTCAATTATGATAGGATTGCGGTCGCTATTAATATCTGTTCCAGGGTAGGTTTTACAGATTTTATATACCGCTTGAATTCTAAGTTCAGCAAAATGAAAGCAATTTGATTTTTGACAATCTTGTATTGTCTGTCTGCAGGTGACCTCCAGGTGAACAGTCTGGCGATTAGGAGATTCTTTTCTATGGAGAACTGCACCAATCTGTCTCCCCTGTCATTTCTTGGGCCAAGACCACAGGCTCCTACATTATCTCTACAAGCATCACCGCCAATTTTGGCCTTAAATTATCCGATAACCATCGTAATCTCGCCTTTTTGTGAGTTGCATTATTTCCTCTATTTTGTTGTAAAATTCTGGGATTTCATAATCTGATTTGTCACCGGCTGGGACGTAAATCTTAATTATATTTAAGTTCCTATGGATTGTTTGTAAGTTAAAAAAAATGCCATTCTATTATCGCTCAAAGGGACACAGTGTCTATAACCAACTGTGCTATTCTGTCGCCAACGAGCATGGCTATGGCATATTGGTTTTCTGGATGAATTTCTCCCGAATAATAAATATATCATGTATTTGTTTTTTGCTTTTCAGGACCAGGCCATCTTACTTCGCTCAGTCCCAGAATATCGATATTCGATCTGCTCTTCTCAGCTTCAGTGTTTGCAAGTTTCCCTACCATACATAAGCTACGTACGTTCTAGATGGCAATACATGTCATACATTTGTATCTTTTCACTGTTTCCATGGTCTTTAACAGTAGGCATCGGCCCGTGATGTTTGAAATTGAAGCACTCACGATTTTATTGACAGTGATTCCCTACTCAAACTGCGCATTATCAAGCCGATAAATTTCATCTAAGAGAGAGCTAGAGCAGGGAACAGGGCTGACATGGGGCAAGCAATATTTATATACCGTCATTGCTCACTATTACTACTGTTCCAGTTTATTTTGTGGGCTAGGAACCTTGGATTCTTATTTCCTGAGATAGACCCATCGACCTATATTACTCAACCCGTCACCCAGAAATTTCTAAATAGAATATACAATATAAAGTATAATTTCAGATAAAATAATAAAGCTGATGTTTTTTCCAGATTTGGACGATTTAGATAAGGCTTGTGGAATGATATTCACTTAAAAAAAAAATTGGTATTCAAAGCAAAAGCGTTGCCGTTGTGGCTTGCATATTCCTTCAGAACCAAGTAATAACTAGGGTTAGAGGGATCGGGATGAAGTATTCTGTCTGTATAAATCCGGATATTTCAGATACAGTTTTAGATATATTTTACCCGTAGCTCTGCTCAAGTAAGAAAGTATCCTTTATCCTTTATAAAGGGCCTGCTTTCCGGAACTATAAACGGTATTTTCTCAGTTGGAAAATAAAATGACGCAAACAACTATTTCACTTTAAAAGTCTATCACCTTTTAGTCACAACGGTTTTAAATTGCAAATGTTACTGCTTTCTTAGAAACCTTGAGTTATTTAATAATTGCGGATAATTACAGGTTAAAACGAGGTAAAGTGGAACTTTTTCATGCGTATGAGACTTTTCGCGTATATAAATATAACAAGCGTTCAAAACTACGGCGTTATAATTATTTATATTGCAAAGAAATGCGAATGTTGCATATATTAGATGTTATAGGTATCGCTATATCAGTTAAACATGGCAAGGTTCAATATAATTGGGCTCAGTTATTATAGTGAACACACTTATACCATACGGGTTGTTTTAGTTTACTGTGACCAATTCTGTCAAAAAATATTAAATATTATTTAATGTATCAAGGAATAAATAAATAGTAAAATTTGAAGGGTAGAAATGCCAAGCATTATAACACCACCAATGCTTTGACGATAAATTGTCATAACATCAAAAATCCAGACGGGCCAATAATAGCACGGGATCGAAGTTATTGTTACGTCCTCACGGGGTAGAAGTATAAGATCGAAAGGAC